>LGRX02001919.1:0-32614 GCA_001247695.2 Cymbomonas tetramitiformis
GCAACTGCTGATAGTCCAAAGGACCACCCGACAAGCAATCCTCCTCCGGCCGACGGGCAAACCGCCTACCATCAATCTGCTGAAACAGAGGCTCATGCGGCAGGACCCCTCTGCTAATCTGAATGTCAACCCACTGCTGGAGCAGCTCAACCGGGCACAACTCCTGCCCCGGAGCCGCCCTGACCACCTCAACCACCTGGCCGAACCGATACTTATCCGTCTTCCTCTGCTCGAGGAACAGGCACATGTGGGTCTCAAAGAACCGCACGTCCACCACCCGCAAGGACCCCGCACAGTCATACCGCATGAATGCCACCCACATAGACACCGTGACCGTAGCAAACATACGCCTAGTCACTCCCCCAGACCGAACCCAGCACACCGCACCCCGAACCACAAACTCATACTCAAGCGGCTCCTTCCACCTTCCTAGCCAACCTCCTGTCACCCAACCGGCGGTGAGCCGCCTCACGGACCGCAGCCACAAGCCTATGACCAGTGGGGTTCCTGTCTGCCGGAACCAGAGCATACTCATGGGCCCGAAAAATCATGCCAGAAGCAGTCTTAACCACAGAAAAGGTCTTGGCCGCATTGCAGATACAAGGCCACCGTGACCGGGTCAGCCACCACCGCAGTCCGAGGGGGGTCCCTCTCAGCACACCACCTCTGGTACCGCACAAAAGCCCGGGCATACCCATCAATGGTGCCCTGCTTCCTAGTCTCCAGCACCGCACCCTGGATGTCCCGCAGACGCTGCCGCTCCAGAGGGTCCGTCTCCGAGAACCGCAAGCCATCCCAAAACTCCCCAGTGCCTATGGTGCCTGCAGAAAGGGCAGACCCCGCAAGAGCCCACGGGCCCAAGAACACCTTTCACAGCCACCAAGAGTGCAACGAGACCCGAGGCCCGCGGGCTCCCTCTCATCAAAGGAAACCCGCACTACCAGGACCCGAAACCGGGGCAACCCCACCCCCGCTCATTGGCCCTGCCAAGACCAGGGAGGAAGGTGTCCGCAGACGGCTGGAGCTCAGTCCACTGGACCACACAATCAGCCAAATGCACCCCATCCGGGCACAGCAGCACCCACCACGGCTGGAAGACCCACATCATAGGGGCCACCACCGTAGCAGCTGCCCTCTCCGCCTGATGCAGAAACAGGAGAAGCCTGCCAATCAACCGAAAAGGAGGGTTGCACCAATTCACGTGCTCCCTCCAGTCCGACTGACTGAAAGTATCCACCCCAGAGGTGCCGGGGCAGTACCATGCACTGTTGAAGCGGGGCAGCAGACAGTTCTTGTCTGTAGCAAACCGATCACAGGTGTGCCAGTACCCCCCAGCGATCCAAGGATCCAGGAACTGAAAGATGGCCGGATTCAGCATCCAGTCATCATAGTCCTGGATCTTGGACAGACCGTCCGACCGAACCTCGAACTCCCTGGGAACCCACAAGGACGACAACACCACACTCTCTGCCATACAGAACCAAAAAATCTCAACCGCCAGTGCATGCAGCTCCTCATGCCTGCTACCACCCTCAAGAACAAAGTGGACCGCTTGGTTATCACAAATAACCAGCACCCGCTTGCCCCGAAGACGGCCCGAGACACTGAAACCCCGGAGGGAGTCAAGGATACCCCGCAACTCCCTATGTGTAGAGGACCGCAGCCTGTCCTCCAAGGACAGGTAACTATGCCCCTCCAGCTCAGGACCCCCCCTCGGACCCAGGGCACTCTCCAGCCAAGAGCCCCATGCCACCTCAGATGCATCACAATGCTCAACCTCTAACTGCAAACCTGAACCCCTAGGCTCCCAAATGCCCCGCTGAAACTGCCTAAACTCATCACCCAACCAGAACTCAAGCTCCCGCCTAAAAGCATCCGAGCCCGGGACATGGGATGCCCACGTACCCCAACACAAGGTGTCAGCAATCAGGACAGCCGCAGACCTAGTGAACAGCTTGCAGAGTGCACCAAGCACAAACCACTGAGCATACACCAGGCCTGCAAACTTAGCCACAAGCCTCAGCGGCATACGGCGGAAGCAAGACAAGATCTGCCCTGCGCAAGCCCTGATCTTTGCAACCGCCTTGTCCGGAACAAACAGCCGCCTCCCTTGGAGGTCAATCCCAACCCCTATATGCACCAACTCACGGGTCAAAAACAGCTGGGACTTGGTCTCAGAGACCAACCAGCCCGCCAGCTCCACATCTCGGATAACCGAGCGGAGCTCACCCAAAGCAGCAGGATCCGTCAGGGAGGGGGCCCGCACCGCACAAATAAAGTCATCCACGTAGGGGTGCACCCGCACCCCCCGAGCCCGCCAACGGCCCACTAGCTCCCTGTTGATCTTAGTAAAGACCCAACAAGCCGGAGCCAATCCAAACGGCAGAACACAAAACTCATAGAAGACACCTAGCCACTCAACAGCCACATACTGCCGAGATCCCTCGTGCAGGTCAACGTGATAATAACCGGACTTATAGTCCCAGTAGAACAAGCCATCATCCGGCCGAAGCACATCAACAAACGGCTGTAAGTGCTCGTACCTAAACCGAGGAAAGTCAAGAAAGGAATTCAGGTACTTACCATTGAAAATCAGACGAAGCTTAACCCCATTGTTGTCTACCATAATCGGCAAGACAACCTTGGGCTTTCGGGCCGCTCTCCGCACCGCTCCCATCAACTCACACTCTCGCAAAGCCCCCGTGACAAATTCCGGAAACAAATTAGCCGACGAGTGATTGGGCAAGTGAATCGAGGGCGGGGGACGCCCGCTACTAAACCTCAAACTAAACCCGTGCTCAATCCAAGACATCGCATAAGTAGAACGCACAAAAGTCCGCCAAAAGGAAGCGTGATCTCTAAGCCTGCCCGCAACTCGCGGCACAGCAACCCCCTGCTCAACGATTGCAACAGCATTTTCAAGCTCCTCTTCGGAAAACTCAACATCCAGACCTGGCAACAGCAACCCGCAAGCGAAGCACAAGCATTATGCATTATAAATTAGAAATTGTTACAGTTAGGCATTCCGCTCTAACATTCGTTCAAGCCTGGCGTTCCGCCAAGGCACACAGCTCGGCATTCCGCACGAGACAAGTCTTTTGCTACTGCAAGGAGACTACTGCAAGGCAGCATAAAACATAGGGCTCATCCCTGGCCACGTCCACGACCCCTGCCCGCAGCAGGCAAGGAGCACTGGTTCTGGTGGTGGCCCCACTGTCCGCATCGAAAACAAGTTAGGTTCTGGCCAAAGCCACGACCACCTCCAGCCCCAGCAGCTGGGGGAGGCGAGAAAGGAGGCAGCTGCTGCTGAACCGCAGGCCTAGGGCGCTGATCCCTGGCCTTCTGCTTGGCTGCATTAGCCTTAGCCTTGGCCTCATTCTCTGCCTTAACTTCCTTCCGCGCGCGCCTACACGCCTTGTCTTCCTCATCGTTCTCAGCGTATGAACGCCTCTCCAATTTCTCAGCCATCTTCCAACCCACTTCAGTACCCTCGTCAACCACCATAGCCAACACCTTCCCACGCTCTCTAGCGCGTGCGACGCCCTTCTCAGCCGTCTCGACACAAAAGGCAAGAGCCTCCACAACATTGGAAGGGAGTTGCGTACCCTCCAAGGCTTTGCGAGCCTCATCCAACGCTGCCCCAGTAGCCACGTGAGCGCCATAGTGGTGCTTGACCTCGTCGAATTGCTTCCGGACGCCCTTGAAGGAGTCCTTCTCCAATCCCGCGCGAGTCAATTCTTGGCGATCGTTTCCAGGAAGCTCATCGTAGTCGACAGCGTCCAACCAAGGGCGCTTACGCGCCCCCCCAACCGCCTGCAACGACTCCTCACGCAGGATAGACAACCTACTCGTAAAAGTGGCCATCTGTCGCATCAACTTCTCCTGTGCTGGCGCAAGAGGATCTCCATTTTCTAAGGCTCTAGCGGCCTCCACATACGACGCGTGCGCTTTCAAATCATCAACCTTCTGCTGGCAAGCGTTGACGTCGGTGAACCAATCCATGTCGATAATTCAAAATAACAATATATATATAAAATTCGAACTGAAGAATAGTAAAAATTACAGCACTGAAAAAACTCCACAGAATTCCACAGTTAACGGCAACTGTCAAAACCGTTCAGGGAGGGCCTCTTCAGGCCTCCGCTGATCAGAAAATCTCAGTTTTCCGATCAGCTCCAGATGACTGTCATACTGACAGTCATCCTCCGCTGACCAGAAAACTCTCAGTTTTCGTTGAATTCCCCCTGTCGTGTGTGGTAGGTACTAGGCGCTGTCGATCACAAATATGCGATCTCCACTAGGCGTCGATCTTTTTGGACAGCACGATTAATCACCATGCGATGTTAACACGGATATCGCCATTACATCATATGACCGCAGGATCATGTGCGCAACAGTGCTTTGCTTTTTGCTTCCCAGCATACCATGCCATAACGCGTGGGTGGCGTCGTGGTACATACACGCGACTGTTGTGGCACTGTCATCGTTAGCGCCTGCCGATCGTGGGATCGAAAATTCGACTGCGTCGCCCGTTGGGATTCGAGCTTTGCTGCTGCTGATTGACTAAGTAAGTAAGTACTAGGCGCTGTCGATCACAAATATGCGATCTCCACTAGGCGTCGATCTTTTTGGACAGCGCGATTAATTACCATGCGATGTTAACATGGATATCGCCATTACATCATCTGACCACAGGATCATGTGCGCGGCAGTGCTTTGCTGTTTGCTTCCCAGCATGCCATGCCATAACGCGTGGGTGGCGTCGTGGTACATACACGCGACTGTTGTGGCACTGTCATCGTTAGCGTCTGGCGATCGTGAGATGGAACATTCGACTGTATCGCCCGTTGGGATTCGAGCTTTGCTGCTGCTGCTGCTGCTGCTGATTGACTAAGGTAAGGTAAGGTAAGGTAATTTGGTTTGGGTGAAGATTATAAAGGTCAGAGGTAGGTAATTCACTTCATGCCAAGACGATAAAGATCGGAGGTCCCTATCCCCATCGCATGTCTTATCCGACAGCGACAAGCGAAGGACAGTCGAGTGTGTCCAGAGGCGAGAGGGCGCAATGTCGGCTTTTTTTACGTGTTCTGTGACCTCGGGGTCGCAATCTTTTGATAACATTTTCCATACAGTATAGATTAGAAGATCGCAACCCCGATGTCACAAAACACGTAAAAAAAACCGACATTGCGCCCTCTGAGTGTGTCCAGAGTCGAAAGTCAGAGTGTGTCACGCACCTCTCGTCTGCTCGCGAAGGTAAAACAATAATCTCGCCTCTTTTTTACTTGTTGTTGCATCTCCCGAGACGGTATCTGAATCTCTCCGTATTCGGTAGAAAGAGGACAAACACCACTTCAAGTGGTGCTGTACCCTCGACTGTGACGGTGCACTACTCGGCCGTGACGGAAGATCCGAACAGGTTTCCAATAAGGAGCCGCTTTGTGTATTACATTGGAATACCATGCCTGGTGACCAGCCAAACGTATACATTCAAAGAGCTCTCTTCGGTGGAGCCATCCAGGCAGAGATTCCTCAACGATTCTTAGATGTGAGCGACGCTCGGGAAGTTCCAGATCATCAGGTGCGTCATTCTGCAACAGTGTAAAACCCTGTATTTTAACTCTGCACTAAACTACACCACATCTATTTTTTCTGGTACTGAAGCTCGTAGTGATCGAAGCTACACAGTAATTTCTTTCGATCCGAAGCAAACCCTATATTTTGACTCCACTCTGAATCCTACAGGAATTTTGGTCAGACCCCGAAAACAACGAAAGCATTATGATCGAGATAAACGAAGGAAAACCAGAAATATCAGACGCCGACTGTGCTCATTTTTTCTTCAACGACCTGGTGTGTTCCAGGCATTCACACCAGAATTAAACGTGCACGTTCATTATATAGGTTGGGGAAAATCGATATTCAGGCTCCCCACGACACTTTTTATTCCCGACACACTCTGTCGTATTCTCTTTGCGGCACTGAGGAATGGTTCTTACAGTATACATCCCTTTCAGCTGAGACGTTCGTTTTCCGTTCAGGCCGAAGTTAGTGGTGCAGTCGGATGTGAGTTCCTTGGTCAAATTCCACTCGGAACGATAAACGTGCCTCAACCAAGCGCTTTTTCTTGCGGAAGGTAATGAGTGACGTTGTCTCACACTGCAGCTCTTCTTGGCACTGTAGTGCCCTTTGCCGGCATATTTGTCACTGTCACCGCCTTAGCTATCGGCACACGGCAGTCACGTCGATATTTTGTAATTGCTGGTCACAAGAGTCGGGAGTCGTCTGCTTCAGTCTCGTAGTTTTTGGAAGTTACTCACTCTTACAGTGAAATGTACAACAGGCTTTGCGTGGGAACGCATACCGTTCGAAGCGAAGATCGAGGAGAAGCCAACTATGTGATTCAGGTCCGATCTCGGCTCATACTTTGACTTGTGTGCTTTGTTCGCGGCGCATGGCGTACGTGCGCGTGTCTCGACGTGCTATTTTGTCTGCACATTCTGTCGGCAGTGCGTTGGCTGGTAGAGGCATTTTTCTAACGACTACACGGGATCCTGCAGGTTCTGCTGGCCGTACTTCGACTTCCGCAAGTAAACACCGATGTGCTTCTTATCATGCACACACCAACGATGATAAACCCTGGTGAATTTCTCGGTGCAATTTCGAGCAATGTAGGTTTTCATGTGAGTGAACCCTGCAAAGTTTTTGGACAACTGTTACGCACCTTTCAAATCAGAGATATGGGACTATTCGGGTAAAACACACACACCTTGCTTGTTACTGGGTTTTTGCGCATAACTGCACGAATTGGACGTCACATCTTGGATTTCTACTTCGAGCAGTGTTTCTTAGTTTGTATACTTCACGCATGGGTGGGGCATCCGTAAGCCTGAACGGCAACTTTAATGGTGCAGTTAGAGTATTCATACAATACAGTAAGCATAAGCTCTGTGTTGGAACTCGACATACTTAACTTATAGGATACCAAGTTGGTTTACATGCGGAAGAATGGAATGAAATGCAGTAAATATGCAGAGGCGTATCAAGCGTAGCGCGTTAACTGTTATTGTCAACGCAGAGGTGTTTCGAGGGTTCCTGTTGCAGATATCCCGAATAAGGGCATGCAGTGCGATATGTCCCCTTGTAAGGAAAGATGAGGGGGCTTAAACGCTTTTCAATTCGCTGAAAATGGTGTGTTACATAGTGTTGATAGATATAAGTTGCTATGCAAATTTTTGTTCTTCTTTGAATGAAACTACAAACATTTTTCAGTTTGAAAGGTTCTCCAGTGTGATAACTTCCGAACTACAATATTTCGAAATTGAAACAATGTACGGTATCTTGTAGCATCGTAAGTTATGTATTTCTCGAAACCACTGACCACTTCAACGGGTCGAGTATGCTGAAACTACCCCAATTGTTATCGGGCCGCCTGAAGCATGTCCACGGTTCACTATCAGCTTACTTGACATTCTGGATGATAGAGGATCGATATTTCATGTGCACGATTGTCCATTAAATGTTTGTACGGAACTCATATATTGGCTTCTAGGGTTAGAAATTACGCAATTTCGTGATTTCCACGTTCTCCACGAGTTTGAATGTGTCATTAATAGCGACTATTGGGTCATCTCGGATCTGTGCACGTGTTCTGCAGTGTCAAAAGTAGGCAACTGCGAAACGGGCGAGCAATAATCAAATCCAGAAGCCGCGCAATATGCAAAAGGTGGAAATAACCCACAGCATACCGTATATTTAAGTCGTGGAATTGGTCTATGTTAGGAAATATGAATGTCGCCGGGAGATATGATTTCAATCAATAGCACGTAACCGAGAAACGGCGTCATATATCACAATTAGGCCCGAGTGATATACCCAAGGTTGATGAGCAAGTCCGACATAGCGACCACAATACCATCAATACCACCATAATCGCGATCTAGCTCTTCCACCGCGCTCCGCCCCATTAGCCAAGCGTGTCACACCACCTACCCGAGCGGCCTCGTCGCTTAAGCGACCATCATGTCCAAGAGTATTGGACATCAATAAAAGCAGAATGTCAAGTATTGTCTCCAGGGCACTGTTGGGATTTTATCCCTGCCAGGAATATTTCTAAACGCTGCTTCTAAAAACTCGTTAGTAAGTGTATATCAACGTAAGGTTAGTGCCCGTTATACGATTATCGGTCCACAGTGTAGGGTGTGTAATTATGACTTTCGGGCATGCATAGTTCGGCCACGGTCGCGGGTGCGGCCTACTGTACAGCCGGGTATACTACCTACCTTGGGCCAGATGCAGAGCCCATAATAATTCGACCGTGGGTACGTAGGTGGGTGGATGGATTTCGACTCGATCGCGACTACTTACGGGTATGCCGTACCAAGTAAAGTTTACGATGAAACGATATTACCATTCCTTCCACGATATGGGACATCATCTAAGAATGCAGATACCAGAAATGAATGTAGATTCATTCTCCATCATTCTTACACAAAAATCGTATTGATGATCGATGAAATTTACCATTGAACCACCTTCATTCAATAATTTACCTTTAGCCATTTTGCAATTCATGGCTGCACCCCCTACACCACTGGAACGCGCGTGTAGTTTTTCTTTATTTGAGGACATGCTTATTCGCAATTCTCGCTTTAATGCGATGTGGGGCTCTATTTCACTTGATCCACAATTCAACCCTCAAGAGTTTCATATGATTTTTTTTTTTTGCGGGAATGTTATTTTACTTTTCCGACTTCAGCCCACTGCATGGTGCATGTGATGGGTCGACAGATTTCATCGACCGACAATATCCTCCTGAAAAGTCCACCTGCACTATCACATCAATTAACGACGAATCATAATGAGTCAGATTTACCTCTGCAGGATGGATATGTATATACACACTGAACGGCATGAGATACACACGCGCGCGCGCTCTCTTCTGTTGATACTTCAGATTCTACTCCAATAACGTTACATCGGTGTTGCAATACGGCTTAATTATGGTCATTTCATGTATCTTCACAGTCTCGATTTCGGATTAAAAAACAACTTGTTCAGATGTTTTTCCAAGATGATGCGTATCATACCAAATACAATAATGTATCCTTACTGTCGCAGTTGCTTGCTTGGTCGAAGCGAAGACCTGAACCGCAATGTTCCTTTACAGTACATCACGCCTTCGGTCAATAAAACTTCTTTAGTTAATGGTGTTGTTCGCGGTGACTTTAATCACGTTGCAATAAATATTCAACATCCGTTTAGAAACATTTTAGTAAACATGACTCAACGGTATCGCAGTCAACATATACATATGAATCAAAGGGGAAGGGGGGGCAAACTACCCCCTTCTCCTCCGCCCCTTCGGCCGAAGACCACGCCCTCCTCCCCGCCTTCGGCGACCTCGCGTTGAAAACGCCCCTGGGGGTAGCTTTAAGGATGGGGTCGATATTCTCATGTAGTATAACATGTAATCGCATTAATAAAGCGAGCATGATAGCAACGCGGATGCATTACCATCACGCGGGGACGGGACGAGTGTCTCGCGCACGGTACCGGGTCTGTTTGTCGCATGCATGGCCATTTCTGTCGCTGTCGCAAGAAAATATTATTTTGTCGCAGGTCAAAAAAGGGACTCTTCTGAAGAAAACCCCCCAAGAACTCTGCTTGTTCCCATAAATGGTCAAAAAACGATTTCATAGATAATAATAATACTAATAATACTAATAATAAATGGAGGGGCGAAACAACATCTTTATCGGAACACTGTGAATTTCAATTAACAACGGCAGGGAGTATTCGTGCGAGAAGGTAGCATGACCATTTTATAGCTACCCCGAGACATTTTGTAGCTTCCGGCTTTTGTAGCTTAGCTACAAAAGGGTCGCCGTATGGAGTTTTGAAGCTACAGCTACGAAATTGAGAGCCGTATGTCATTTTGTAGCTAGCTACAAAAATACCGGAGAGTAGAAACACAAACGAATAGTACCGCGCGTATGACTTGAAAACATGCCCATTAATCTAGTAGTACCGCGCATATGACATTAAACACACGTGCATCAGACGATTACTTGGGAACAAAAGTATACACAAAAATTATACACACTAGCACGAGGCAAACAAGAAATAGCATGCAAGCATTTAAGATCGGTTTAGCATATATTCAGCAAACACAAAGAATAACCTAATAACTACTAGACTGTCAGTTTCTAATCTAAGCGGATTCAACTAGCCGTGGGCGATAATTATGATAATCTGACCTAAGAACGAATAAGCACAATGTACATTCCAGAAACTTCAAAACCAAAAAAAGTTTACTGCGTCACACAAACTAGTCAGGACGTTGGGAATTGCTGAATATATCAGCTGGACTGTATATTCGGTGTGATAGAGATAATCAGAATAGATAACCGGGGAGAATACTCAGTCTCTTCCCGTTATATGTTCGGGGTCTAGGGTTCCGGGACCGGTGACAGTCATACACCCTAACTATAGGAATGACAGTCGGGGTGTCACTTCCAGCACACCACCTAGGGTGGTGACTGGCAAACTAGGTGGCCACGGAACTGAAACAAACACCTACTCAGCTTCGGTGGAAATAAGCATCCTACAGGAGAACCTGTCCTTTCTGGCAGGGTAACTCCCGAAACTAGCAGTCAGTGAGGCATACTGCAGAATACAGATACAGTTAAAACCCTAAATTAAGCCCATCTTGGGGCAACCTGAACCAACAGCATCACTGTTCGGGGGTGCTCTCTAAGAGCTTCTAAGTCTACTTAACAATACAGGGAACCTAGTTCAAGCCTGCAAGAGATATGTATGGCTGTAAGCAAGATACATATATGTGAATCGGATCTTTCTTAAATGTCGGAGTTACAACAGCCAGGTGTGGCTGTTCAGTGTCTCTTACCCATCTTTATGTTGGCTGCAGCCAACATAAAACCCAAAGTTCCGAAGTATATAACTCATGGTTAATGATGCATATTGCTCGAAAGCAATGTTGTTTGAAGGGCTACTAGACCTTTACAAAATTGTCAATACGTGATATACCTGATTGCACCCACGGACGCTTGCATAATTGTGCCCTAGAGCTAGGGCGTGTTCGCGAAAAGACAAAATGCACCTTATGTTGGCTGCAGCCAACATAAGTGGTCATAATAAATGTGGGCAATAGGGGCGGCATGAGAAGGGCATTAAAAAATCGAAGACCTATGTTGTCAAGTTCTCGAGCTGCTCTTTCTGCAGTGTCTTGTCAAAACTTTCATCCGAGTTCATCTTGACCCTCAAAATATCGATCAAAGTAACATGGCTATGAAAACACCAAAAGTTTCTTGGGAAATCCACAAAATTGTACATTCTTTCGCATATTAACCCAAATTATCTTCGATAATTTTGAGCGGCCCAATATTGGTAACGCGTGTGTGAAAGAGAGCATCCCCGCCTTCATTTTGAGCTACTGAAATGTACCATCCGGTATCAACAGCTCCCGGGATTGTCAGCAAGGCTTATGTTGGCTCCAGCCAACATAAAGGGCCTTTATGTTGGCTGCAGCCAACAGATGGGTAAGAGACATCAGTAACAAATTCAAAACTGTTTCATTCAGCCTGCTCGGCTGCTTTATGCCATGGTTTCCGATCTCGAACTTTCGAACATCACTCGATGTCGACTCCTGTCAGGTCCCATCATACTTCATGAGAACTCGAACAGTCACATCATAGAATCTGCCGACTAGCCCAGTTATATCATCACTGTATTCCGAGCCACTCCATATCACTCTGAATAATTATAACTGTGCTGACTTGGCAATATTGGAGGCCATACCAGCTTTCCCTCCAATTTCTCTGACTGCTGGTTTTCCCACCAAAACTCACTTTCGGGTCAGGTATTTCTGTCAGTCATTTCTGTCAGACCCCCTTGTCATCTGGTCACATAAATGCCTGTCACTGATGACTGTCATCGTACCCGTCACTCGTAGCTCTGACGCGCCATCATACTGTCTCGTGACTTACCCTAGCACAACTCTCCCCCCCTTTTAGGCGCGCGCTTACGTCCTCGCTAGCGTTAGAGTTCGCCTGTATTTACATTGTCTGGGGATCAACAAACATGCACAGTGATGCTGGCTTCTAAGCCTCGGGTTCTCGGGTCCCGTGCCCCTCAGTCCTCGGGTCTGAGTCCCCCTGGCTTCTAAGCCTCGGGTTCTTGGGTCCCGTGCCCCTCAGTCCTTGGGTCTGAGTCCCCTTCCGCGCTGGAGGTTTCCCTAGGTTCCGTCCCCGAATTACGCTGCCAACGCTTAAACGGTTCTGTCGCCCTGGGACTTTTCTCGCTTTGCGGGTCTTGCGCTGCTTTGCGCCCTGAGGGTTTTAGACCCCAGTATCTTGTTCCTGCATCGAGATCTCATCCGTCTGCGCTGTCAGGGTGGCGATGAGGTCCATGATAGCTGCTGCACTTTCCTCGCTCATGCGCTTGCCCAACTTCAGTCCACAGAACAGATGGTGCAATAAGGTGCGGGGAATCGCGTATACTGCTTGCGCTGACCCCATGCCTCGTGTTCTGGACGCTGAAACTCCTTCTTGCGATGTGTTCTCGTGCTTTCCCAGCACAGCTCTCGCGGGACATGGCGTTGCTTGAGTACACTGCAGCAGGGGTACGGGTAGCACGGCGTTCGTCCAGATATGTGTAGGTTTCATGTAAGGTGTCCCATACCTACAGTAGGAGACAGGGTGAGGATCGGGTAACCCCTTCATCACAGGTCGCGTGTGCAGCCCTCGCAGTGCATCCCCAGCTGGGTTCTCAATGAAGTAGTATGCTGGATCGTAGTACTCGATGATCTGCCGGGTACGTTTCACTCGTCGATCAGCCAGTTCCAGATCTGGTACTCCTATAGTCTTGGCCTTGCTGTACTCCTTACATGGTGGGCTCGCCCAGATCACGTCGAAGTGGTGTCGGGGGTACAGCTTGTAGTTCCAGTGGAGAATGTCCTCGGTGCATGTTGCTTGCCACTTGGGAAGAATATCCACTGTCACCACTTCGCAGCCGTCGAACTGTCGTTGGAACTGTGCTCTACAGATCCAGTCCCACAGAAGAGGACGAGGATTCTCACAGGGTGTTGCACTGTTGTGAGATGTGGCTGGTAACCTGACTGGCACCCTTACTGTAAACCTTCGGAGTGGGGGCTCTCATTGCCATGAGCTGAGCCCTCTGCTCCTGCTGCTGGCCGTGCGTCTCCCTACGCCTCTTTTCTGGAGCCCTCCTCTGCTTCTCCTCATCAGCCTCAAAGGCTCTCAGAGGTTCCAGCCTGCCTCCCTTGCCCTCCAGGTCTTCTCGAGTCCGCCACTGGCTGTGACTGTGTGGTAATCCCTTCCACTTAGTCAACCACTCCTGTACTGACCCGCCAGTTTTCCCGCCTAGCTTTCTGAAGCGCGTGCGAATGATGCGCTCCACCTCGCGCTCCTTCCGCCCTTCTACCATTACTGGCGGTGGTGCCATCTCCTCCCGTCTGCTAACAAAGTGATCTGCGCCTGACTGTACTGGGCTGAGCCTGTCTGCAGTGAAAGTGTCATGTACCTTCCAGTGCACAGGCAGCTCCAGTCTGTAGGCTGACGGGGCTCCTCGGTCCTGTACTGGCAGTTCTTGCTGTCGATCACTGTATAGACACTCTACTACTCGCAGAGGTCCGTGCCGCAACTTGCGCAACTTGGGTTTCAAGCCCCTGTCACCGGGCAGCGTCAGGTGCTGTCCATCCACCCACACCTGATCATTCACCTTGTACTGTTGGAGACGGTGCCGTGCATCGAACTGCTCTATCATACGCTGCTGAGCTAGTTGCAAACCTTCTCGTGCCGCCTGCAGCTGCTGCGCGAACTGCTTGGCCAACTGGTGAGCGGTACCCTGCTTGTCCGCTGCTGTGCGACCTCCCTTCCTCCTCTTTGCGCCTCCCTCCAGAGCTGCATCCATGAAGAGGTCCAACTGAGTCGCTGGCGCATGTCCATACACCAGTTCGAACGGTGAGAACCCTGTCACTGCTGACTTGGAGTCGTTGATGGCGTACTCCACTGGAGCCACCCACAGGTCCCAATCCTCCTGGTTCTCTGCCACGTAGCAACGCAGCATGCGCTCCACAGTGTGGTTACTGCGCTCCGCCTGGCCATCACTCTGCGGGTGATAAGGGGTGGTGCTGGCTACCTTCACGCCCATCAGTCGCATGAACTCCTGGGTCAGAGCATCTCGAAAGCGCGGGTCCCGGTCGCACACAATCTTCATTGGGGCTCCGTGCAGTCGCCACACCGCATCCATGAACATTCTGGTCACCACCTCCGCTGAGCTATCATTGTACGCCATTGGGACCACGTGCACCATCTTACTCAGTTTACAAGTGAAGGTGGCGAAGGCGTTCACACCTCTCTCTGTCGTGGGAAGCCCAGTAACAAAGTCTATACTCACCACTTCCCATAATCGACTAGGCACAGAGTGAGGCTGTAACAGGCCTGCTGGGTATCCCTGGCGCGGCTGGGTTTGCTGGCAGGTTACACACGTCTTCACCCATTCAGCTACGTCCAGATCCATACGCGGCCACCAGAATCATCGCCTGACTCTGTCCAGGGTCTTGTCCCTCCCTGTGTGGCCAGCTGCAGGTGCTTCATGAGCCTCCCTCAAGACCAGCTCTCTCAGAGGGGAGTCGGAAGCTAAGACCACCTGATAGCGCCCTTCCGCCACTCTCCAGATGATGTTACTCACCAGTCGAAAATGCTCGGTGCGGTGATGTTGAGTGGCCAGTAGTTCCTGCTTCAGAGCTGAAAGGTACTCGCTGCGCCTGTGCTCTGCTCGTAAGGCACGCAGAAACATGCCTGGTTCCACCACTCCTGCCTGGTCCCTGATCTTGGCTGCTGCGCCCTTGAGAGTTACCGCTGGTGATGCTGAGGGTCTCTCCCTTGGAGCTGTGATCTCTTCAAAGTGCTTTCGCTGCGGCTTAGCCAACACTACCAAGACGGGCCATGGAATGGGCAACTCTTGCAGGGCTGTACGGTGTCCCCTTTCTTCGCCAGGAGAGACGAACATCCGGTCGGGCTCCCCTTGCTCGTTCACTCGGGGTATGGTCTCTGCAATTTCCATTCCGTACTCTCGCAGCAGGGGCCGCCAGTCAGCCTGCGGGAAGTCAGGCAACAGGAACAGCGCGGCTGTGCTCTGGGGAGCGTGTCGGGCCTCTGAAGCATAGTGTCTTAGGATGTCAGCAATGCTCACCTTGGAATCCGAGAAGGGTGGGTTACACCACACCACGCGACCCCTCCACTGTTCCTTCAGACAATCTGTCCAGAACGTGTCCACCTGCCGGTTCTGCCCCATGAGGTCGCAGCATGCGTCCACCTGGAACCGTCCACCCAACACTTTCGCGTACTTGGCTTGCAATCGACTAAACTCGGACGGAATCAGCTTCCAGTCCTGATTGTCTACCAGGGGTTCCCCAGGTTGCATCCTTGGTGTGGGCTGCTGCTGTACCGCTGCTGGCTGCTGCTTCTCTGCTGGTCGCTGCTCACTCTGGGCTCGTGTCTGGACTCCTGCCATTGCTGGTAGCGCGGCCATCCTCTCCACTGTGACCATAGCGTCCAGCCATAAGTCCGGTGTTTCTGCCCACCAGAGACCGTTCAGCTGAGTTAGCTTACCGGTTACTTTGGGCTCACTGACCGGTGGGTACTCACCTTCCTCCTCGTCCGACGAGCTGAGCTCTAAGTCCAGGGGTGAAGTGGGGTCTTCCTCTTCTGCAACCTTCAGGCCAGCCACCATGTCTTCTGATTTCCCCTTGGCTCCCGCAGCTCTTCTACCCTCCTCTGCAGACACCGGCTGGTCAGTGCTCGGATCCACATAGCCAGCCTCCTTCAGCCCCTCGCGCGCCGTCGCCTGCACGTAGTCCGGTCGCCGTGAGGCAGCGTCCGGTACCACCAGTGTGCGTCCAGGCACGTGCTCCATGGCGTGCACTCCTACCTCCACCAGGTCTTCGTACCACCTAGCCTGGCGTCGGCTGAGCTCCCGTCCAGGTGCGAATAACCACTTTAGAGGAGCATGATCCCCCATTAACCTGAACTCCGTGAATATCAGGTAATGTCTCCAAGTCTGCGTAGTGCAGTGGTGGATGGCGGCTAGCTCACGCTCACCTGCGTGGTAGTTCTGCTCAGCAGACGAGAATTGCTTACTCTCGAAGGCTATGGGTTGCAGGCCCTTGCCTAGATCCTGCATCAGCACGCCAGCTAATGCCACTGCACTCGCATCAGTCTGCACAACAAAGGGGCTGGTGCCGCGATGCGCTGCTTCCTGATCGGGCAAGATCAAGGTCGGTGCAGTGGTGAGAGCGGTCTTGAGGCGTTCAAAGGCGTGTTCCTGCTCTGGTCCCCATTCCCATGGCACTAGGTTCTTAGTCAGCTTGGTCAAAGGGTGCGCTAAGT
Source organism: Cymbomonas tetramitiformis (assembly GCA_001247695.2). Lineage (NCBI taxonomy): Eukaryota > Viridiplantae > Chlorophyta > Pyramimonadophyceae > Pyramimonadales > Pyramimonadaceae > Cymbomonas > Cymbomonas tetramitiformis. The sequence goes on from LGRX02001919.1 coordinate 16,434, forward strand.
CAGCGAAACCCTGTATGTACCGTCGATAGAACCCAGCCAAGCCCAAGAACTGTCGCACGTGCTTCACCGTCTCGAGTCGCGGCCAGTCCCGTATGGAGGCTATCTTGTCTTGCTGAGGTCGGCAACCTGTGCGGTCAATGACGTGTCCCAGAAAACGTACTGAGCGTTTAAAACAACGTAACTTGGACTCCTTCAACTTGACCTTATTCTGTCGGCATACCTCCAAAACCTGCCGCAGATGGTCCAGGTGCTCCTCGGGGTTGCGAGAGAAGATCATGATGTCATCCACAAAGACTCTGACGAACGGCAGGTGGCCCAAGTACTTCTGCATCATTCGCTGCCAGCACGAAGGGCTATTGGACAGCCCCATAGGCATGACCAACCACTCATAAGCTCCAAACGGCGTGGTCATGGCCGTCTTCTCGATTGCGTCCTCCTCCATGGGCACCTGCCAGAATCCCCACAGAGCGTCCGCGGTAGAGAAGATAGTCGCTCCCTGCAGGTCATCGATGAGAGACTGTACGTCAGGGAGAGGGTAACGGTCCTTCACAGTGATCTCGTTGATCTGGCGATAGTCGATCACCAGTCGCAGCTCCTTGGGGTTGGAGGGCTTGGGCACCATCAGGACTGGACTGCCCCAAGGTGAAGACGAGGGACGGATGTATCCCTTTGCCAAGAGCTCGTCCAGTTGTCCACGAAGTTGTCGCAACTCTTCCATGGACAGCTTGTAGCACCTCTTGTGTCGTGCACCATCACGGTACTCGGGGTCCACGCGCAGCGGCGATTTGTGGTCGCGGTCCACGACGCCCTCGGGAAGCTCCATGCCCACCACGTCCTGGTACCGCTGCTTCAGCTTCACCAGCTCGTCCAGGATCCATTGTGGTACCTCAGCGTCCTCCTCATCCGGCTTGGCCTCCTTGGTCTCACCTTTGCTGTGCTCATCACTAGGTGTCGCCGCAGCAGCTGGTGCCTCTTTCCTGAAACAGCTATACCCATCTTTGCCTTGCCCAGTCTCAGCTTCTATAGGTGCTGCCAGTACTGGCTCGCTAACTCTGCGCGATCTCCTGTGGTTCACCCCTCTGCTCCTCCGTTGCTCCTGCTGCAGACGCAGTGCCTGCCCTGTTTTCCACAAACAGTATGCCTCCTCTTCCCACTCAGGTTCCAATTCCTCCGCGTGATGCTGTGCAGCCTGCTCCCTGCGCTCTCGTGGAAGCATCTGGAACGCCTCCCATCTGGCCCTTGTGGGGTAAGGTCCCCAATCTCGCACAGCGGGTTGCGCTGATGTGGGGCACGTCACCGGTCGCAGAGCACACACCTGCTCCTGTGCCCAGTCCTCCTGCTCCGTTGCATCTTGTTCAGATTCAGACGAACTGCTGTCGGAGATTAGGGTGGCTACGCTTGCTACTGTACTGTCGCTGTCGCAGCCTTCCTCGTCAGAGGTAACTTCCCCCCCCTCGGCCTAGCGTTGTCACCCTCTGCCTCCGATGATGATGATGAAGATGACTCTGATAAGGCTGCAGAGGCCTCTAAAGGAGAGTTGGGGTCGTCGGTGGCCTCCATTTTAAATGTGCCATCTGGAGCCAGATACGTCAGGTACGCCTCCTCGCCGCTATTCTTCAAGGCTCGCAGGTCCTTCCTGGCTTGCTTAGTACTGATAAGCTGTGCCTCTACCAGTCCCATGGCCTGCCCAGACCCTGTAGATGACGACCCAGGGTTGCAACCCGCGATGGCTACTTTCTGCGACCCATGTCCGAACTTCACGCTACCATACTGGGCGTAGTCAAATGTGACCTTCTTCTGTGCTCGTAGCCAGTCTCCGCCCAACACTATGTCCACTCCGAGTGCTAATGGCATGACGCGCAGAGTGACCTGTTTGGCATAACTGCCCTTCCGTGTCTCGGCTGTGAGCTTCGGACGGACGCAAGAGTTGGCGTCGTACACGGTGCCATCTGCCACCTGCACCTTCATCGGCGTCTCGTGTTTCTTGGGCTGGAGTTTAAACTTCTTGGCAGCCTCCACAGAAGTGAAGCTAGAAGAAGCTCCAGAGTCCACCAAGACCTTTACTCGTACTCTGCCTACCCAAGCCCAGAAAATCAGCAGAGTGGGTCCCTTCGCGTCCATAGCAGCTAGTACATCTGCATCCAACCATTCTCCCCAGCGTCCAGACCCTGCGTCCACCCCTATCTCTGGTCTGATGCTGGCCAGTTTGTGCAGTCCTGGCTCCTTCTCAGGCGGATTCAGCTCCTCATCTGAATTGTCTTCCGGCAGATGGTACGTGCCGGCCTCTGCTATCTTGGCTTGCCAACGAGCCTGCCTGGTGACCTGATCTTCTGGTTCTGAATCACCAGGCCATGGCGCAGGTCGAGCTGCCTCTGCTTCCTGATGCGCCCGGGTGATCTTCCTCAGCTGGTCAACACGCTCCCGAATCTGCGCCAATGCTCTTCTGACTCTGTGCCCGTGCACTTCCACTTCCTTCCTTCTGCGCGTTACTGTCTGTGCTGCTTTCCAGGCTGCTGACAGGTGTCCGTCGCGTAACCGTTGCTGGGCGTGTGATAGCACTGGCTGCTTAGCGCGATCCAGTTGTCGGCGCAGAGCTCTACCGACCAGCTGGCGCGGGGCTGCTTCCTCTCTAAAGCGCACTCTTCTGACTCCTGGGGGCTGCAACGCGCGCTGGTACACCCCTTTTGTGCTAGGGGCTCCTTGACTCCCTTTGCCGAACAGAGGAAATCTGATCTGAACCTCTGTTGGTTGGGATGCCTGTGCTGGCGCAGCGTTTGGCTCAGTTCTCCCTGGTGCTACCACTGTGATTGGCCGTGACCTCTTCAGCCAGCGTAATGCTCGCCTCATCTTCTCCACCGCTCGCTGCGCTGGTCCTGGTCCGTGCCTCATCCGATGATCCTCTCTGAAGTGAGTGATCCACCGGTAGGTCTGACTCTGCCTGCCTCTCTCTGGTTCTCTTCCAGAGTCGGCTTCCCTCCTGATGGCCATGGCGAGGTGCGGAGTACTTACCTCGCGGGCCTGGGGGCCTATCCGCGTTGTCCGGGAGAGGCACCGGCCCCCGTCGACTCTCCCTCGGCAAAATCCATGTGCTCCGGGGCTACCAGTGCCAGCTGCTGCTCCACTATCCCGCCAGATCCAGTATCTATTCCCGCGTTCTTGAAGGTCTCGAAGGCCTCCTCCCAGATACATTTGACCCAGGCTGCTTTCTGCTGGGGCTGGTGTTGATGTGGGCAGTCGCGAGCCAGATGCTCCTTGGACTTGCATTTTCGACAGCCAGAGTAGACTGACGATCCTGGCAGCTGCCGGCCTTCCACTTCCGTTGGAGTAGTGGTCGTGGGCATGGCGTAGCATTGTTCCTTGGGAGATGCTTCTTCCTCCCAGAATTCTGCCAAAGGAGCTACAGGGAAGGGGGATTGATCGCGGGCAGTCTTCAGATGCGCAGGATCCTTGCGTTCCTCCATCGTAGCTTGCTCCACATCTCTGCGCAGTAGCTCTGCCTCCCATCCAACCTTCCCAGAGCTCTGGTTGAAATCCACCTTTCCAACCAATTCCTTGTGGACTCTGGCATGCAGTTCTGGTGTCAGTCCACTTAGGAATATACCCGGTAGTGCCGCTCTACTTACTGGTCCCGTCACCCCATGGTTATGCAGCATTTCCAACATGTCGAAGGACTCCATGAGAGAGTGATGGAAGGTGGCGGCGTTTCTTCCAGCGTTCTTGCCAGAGGCTTGACGAGCTCGCGACAGCATATTGGGTAGGATACTCAGGTGAGCGTCAGTAACACACGCTCGCGCAAGCGTGGCCACTAAGTCGTCCGGACTCTGCATCTGGTTGGCCAACACTTTCTGAGTTAGAACTCCTTGCGCTGACCCCTCCACCCGGTCCCTGATGATCAGTCGTAGTTCTTCTGGCACGGTGGTGATGGTGGCCCCTTCCTGATCTCCATCGTCGCAGGACTTCTTCTTCGTCAACGCCCTCTTCACCAGTGCCTCCTTGAAGTGATCTTGCAGTTCTCTCATGAACTTCTTCAGGGGAGCTAACAGATGTCCAGATGGTCTGTCCCCGCTGGGGCTATCCGTAGGGCATGTGTACGTGGTGATGCGGTCCCGTAGTTTCCGTAGAGAGAGCAACAATCTGTCCTCAGCTTCCAGCTCCTTCAGCTTGGTATAGTCTGCCCGCTGTTGATCCCTCTCTGTCTGCTCCTGCTCGACTGGTCTTCGGGGCGGTGGACAGTTCGGAGGTTCTTCTTCAGGTTCCTCTGGTGGAGGTGGAGGCTGGGACTGTCGAGGGGGTTGTGACTGTGGTAAAGTGACACTGGGAGTTGGGATGTTGGGCAGTTGGGCCAATGCACCAGACCAGGGCGGCTGAGTACAATTCTGACAGAGTGGAACTTGCTCACACGTTCTGTTGGGTCCCGACATGACGTCCCATACTAACCCAGAGGCGACCTTAACCCCTCCAGTTGGTGACAACAACAGTCTACCGCATCTGCTGCAATCCGTGCCGCTCTGAACAGCCTGATCCCGTCTGGGTCCTACCAGCTGCATCACCGGGCTGATCAGTGACTCCCGAGCCCTGTGGTTCTGGGCATGCCCATAGCTAATCGCTAGGGTGGAGTACTGTTTGGCTATGGCCACCGCCGTCTGAGCATCAGCGTCGTGGCGCCTCACGTAGTCCCTGATACCTTGTTCTACAGTGATGGGTACCAGTGGGTCTCTCCACTCTTCCAGGGCTTCGTGGCTTGGTGGGGCCGCCTTAGCCGATGACGCTGAGCCTGATGCTTCATCATTGCCAGACTTGGACGGGGATCCTCCGGACTCAGATCGGGTGGTTATGGCTAAACGCCACGCCTCGTCGGGACTCGGTGAGGGATGCCGAGCCTTAGTCCAGTCATACCAGACCCACTCCGACTCTTCGGGTGAAGGGACTACTGCGCAGATGGCCTCCTTTCCCTTCAGAACCTCCCTCTGGGTTGCTATCAAAGCTTCTCAGCCCTCCTCTTCCCAACTCACCACTTCACCTCGAGCTGCTGCCAGAGCGACGGCCTTCTGGCGCTCTTCTGGGAGGCACTCAAAAGCCTGGTCCCGCAGAGCCTTGTCTTTGAACAAAGTTCTGACAGCCATCCCTTCTGTCAGCTCAGGCTCCAGAGCTGATACTCGAGAGGCAGGCTCCTCATCTACAGCCTTCCCTTTTGCTGCCTTGACTGCCCTCTTCTTGGCTAACTGCTTCTTCCGCCTCCGCTGCCGCCTGCTGCTGCCGCTGCTGCTACCTCTGCCTCTACGCCTGCTGCTGCCGCGGCTGCCTCGCTCCGGGGAAACTGTAGAATCGCTGGAGTCACTGGGCCCACTGCTGTCGCTGCTGGGAGGGAAACGAGGAATTGGTGAGAAGCCCGGGGGATATGCCAATCCGCATCTGGGTATTTCTTCCCACCGCGGCACGGATGGTTGCCTCTGGGCCTCTGCTGGAGCCGCTGAGAGTGCTGTGAAGCGATCCGAGAGAGCTGAGAAGGTGTTGCGGGTGGGGGTCGCTCCTCTTTCCTTAACACGTGCTCTGCCAAAGTTCACTCCTGCGAAGAGTTTCCTTGGCAGCCCTTCCTGGTGTAGCAAAGTCCCGTGTTTAAGGGCACGCCTGTATTCCCTTTCTGTCACTCCGGCCTGTAGCACAGCCAACTCCTGCGGGGAGGCCGGATGCCAAATGATCTTCCCGCTCCGGGTGCGTGGTTCATTATAGAACCATTGCGTGAGGGTCTTCTTTTCCTCAGCTGACAGTGCAACTATCTGCAACCTCACGGGGGCTGAAGCCTGCGATTCCGCGCTGTCCCCACTGTGGTCGCTCCACGCAGTGCTGGTTCCCTCTATCCATCTGATCACCCGGACCTTCTGGTCCTTCCCGCACTTGCTGTACGCACGGTCCAGAGCTATTTGCTCTGGCGACCGGAAATCCTTCCTTCGGTCTGGCGATCTCTGCCTGTCCCCCTGAGGAACTGAGGGTTGCCCAACTGGCTGAGCCTGCCGAGCTGGCTGAGCTGGAAGCTCTGATGCTTGGAGGCGGGCTGATTCTCTCAAAGCTCTGACAGACCGTGCTCCTTCCTTCAGCTGCGGTCCAACTCTCTCCAGGGCAGCCACCAATTCCCGGCTGGCCAATTCCCCTCTGGCTTCCATCGCTGGGCGCGGTGTCGCTGGAAGGGGTAGTGCTGGAAAGTCCTCTGCAGAGACATAGGGGTCAGGCAATACAAAGTCCGCGTGTTGCAAGGCTGATGCTGGCTGAGTCAGGTTCTCGCCAGAGCCTCCGGCGCTCAGGACAGGGGAGGGATTCTGATCGCGAATCGCTGGAACTGCGCCTGCTTGGGCGACTGGGGTCACACCTGCCTTGGCTGCTAAAGCAGCGTTTGCTGACTGTCCCGGCATTGAAGGTGAGGATGCCGAGACAGCCGAGCTAGAGGACGCTTGACCAGTCGCAGTCTGGCTGACAGCAGCTCTGCTGCGCTGGATCAGAAGCTCAGTACGTTCTGGTCTCTTCCTGGTTCGTTCAGCGCGCCCCTCGCTGGTTACAGCCAGTCCTTCCAGCGTCGTCGTCGAGCCAGTTCGTGAGTCGGTAACAGCCGTAACTCCAGACACCGATGGCGTTGTAACAGCCGCACCTTCAGACACCGATGACGTTGTAACGACCATATCTCCAGACACCGATGACGTTGCGACAGCCGTATTTCCAGACACCGATGACGTTATAACAGCCGTATCTCCAGACACCGATGACGTTGTAATAGCCGTATCTCCAGACACCGATGACGTTGAAATTTGGCCAGAGCCTCCGGCGGAAAGGGTCGACGTGGGGACCCTATCCCCCACCATTGGGCAAGTAACAACAGTGGCACTTCCAGACACCGATGACGTTGAAATTTGGCCAGAGCCTCCGGCGGAAAGGGTCGACGTGGGGACCCTATCCCCCACCATTGGGCAAGTGACAACAGTGGCACCTCCAGTCACCGATGACGTTGGAATTTTGCCAGAGCCTCCGGCGGAAAGGGTCGATATGGAAGCTCGGTTCCCCGCTTTCGGGCAGGAGGTCGCAGAAACGGATTGTGCTGCCAGTGCTGCCATGTTCATCCGTTCTAAGTCCTGCAGCTTAGTGGCAATCGGAGTGAAAATAGGGGTATGAACAGGGGTCTCCAGTGCCGGAATAACCCCTACTGGCTCACAGGGCAATGTACTCAGTGGTACTGGACTCACTGGTACTTGCACCACTTCCCCCCCCCCTGCCGAGGGGGTAATTCCTGCGCTGGCAACGTGCACTAAAGGTGTCACAGCAGGTGGTAGCTGAACGGCTGCTTCCGTCACTGGAACAGGATAGGACAGGGCTAAATTCGGTGCCACGGACGCCGTGGGGTACGGTGAGAGCTCAGGCACTGACAGATTCGGCACCGGGGGAGACAGCATACCCGGAGAAGGGTACCCCATTGGTACGCTGTACGCAGCCGCTGGCAACGGAGTGGTATGCGGCCACAAGGCACGTGGTGGCAGTTGGTGCTGCTGACCGTACTGCTGTTGCTGCAGAAAAATTTGCTGTTGAAAATTCCTCTGGTGAGCTAAATCATCACGGGGCTGCGGCTGCCAAAATTGACCGGCTGGCGTTGTCATAATTGGGCTACCGTTAGAGCTGCGCTCGTCATACCCACTGTGGGGGCCGGAAAAATCGTACGAATTCCGCTGAAATTGCGGCGGCGCCGTCATAAAATTACGCTGCGGCAGTTCGTGCAAAAATCCGTACGCAGAATTTACATCCAGCTGTTGCGTTGAGCCAACGTACGAGAGTCCAGGTTGTGTGTGCGCAGCCGATTGCGGAAAGACGTGCGAAACAATTCTCGGGTCGAGCGATTCAGAGTAATTCGCTGCCGAAAGAAACTGCGATTGCTCCGTGGAAGCCGCTACAGCCGTGTGCGACGGAATTCCATGCTGAAAGTCCATGATTGCGCTGTGAGTGAACGCACGTAAACGGCAGTGAACTCACACAGTACGGGCGATAAATTTTTGCCGATTGACGCCGATTTCGGTTGAACGAAAGGCAGATCCCGCGGAAAGGTACCTGCAAAGACGAATTACATCACAATTGAACGTGTGGTATATGCATTCAGGAACAGTATATGATATATTTTCCGTCGAAATTCGCAGCCCTGACGAAAGGCGGACGCAATTAAGCGTGTTTTACGTCGTCGTTTTCAGAATTTTCGTGGGAACCCGCGGAAAGGCCTCGCGGAGAAGTCGTGTGCCGATAATTGTACAGCCGAAGTTCAGTCGGCACTAACAGGTCGCGTCTAACGCAACCACGCTGATACCAGTTGTTCGGGGGTGCTCTCTAAGAGCTTCTAAGTCTACTTAACAATACAGGGAACCTAGTTCAAGCCTGCAAGAGATATGTATGGCTGTAAGCAAGATACATATATGTGAATCGGATCTTTCTTAAATGTCGGAGTTACAACAGCCAGGTGTGGCTGTTCAGTAACAAATTCAAAACTGTTTCATTCAGCCTGCTCGGCTGCTTTATGCCATGGTTTCCGATCTCGAACTTTCGAACATCACTCGATGTCGACTCCTGTCAGGTCCCATCATACTTCATGAGAACTCGAACAGTCACATCATAGAATCTGCCGACTAGCCCAGTTATATCATCACTGTATTCCGAGCCACTCCATATCACTCTGAATAATTATAACTGTGCTGACTTGGCAATATTGGAGGCCATACCAGCTTTCCCTCCAATTTCTCTGACTGCTGGTTTTCCCACCAAAACTCACTTTCGGGTCAGGTATTTCTGTCAGTCATTTCTGTCAGACCCCCTTGTCATCTGGTCACATATGCCTATTCTACGAAAGGTGGGTTTACACACCGTAAGGACCCCTTACGGTGGGTTACCCAACCCTAAGTAAAACGATTATTTCAGCCCCTAAACTGACCCCCTGGTCATGTTCATGGTGGCAGGATGACTTTAGACACTCCCAAGAGGCATCCGCGAAGAATTATATCGGATGTATCCGGGTTTGTTAACTTGAAAACCCAAACCCAAACCGGCAAACCAATTATCGCATATAAATCGTGTCATATAGCGTAAAAAACCGTCATACCACCCTCACTTCGCGTGACATTTTGAGGGTCAAGATGACCTCGAATGAAAATTTTGACAAGACACTGCAGAAAGAGCAGCTCGAGAACTTGACAACATGGGTCTCCAAATTTCCAAAGGGCCATCGAGGAAGGCCACATATCTACAAATATACAAAATTATGTGGTAACCCACCGTAAGCATATATGATCGGAACCCGCTACACCCCCCCATTTCGCGAGCGCATTACACACATGGGGCACATCGTATCCATCCATAGTATGTTCTTCAGCTTTCATTCAACTCATAAACTGTCTGAAAATCGATAGGTTTGACACCGTAGACCTCATAACGCCACCACTACAGGCCGCCGAAAATTCCTCTTACGGCGGGTTAACCCACCGTAAGATTAGTAGAATAGGCACATAAATGCCTGTCACTGATGACTGTCATCGTACCCGTCACTCGTAGCTCTGACGCGCCATCATACTGTCTCGTGACTTACCCTAGCACAATCACAGTCTGGAGGCAGGCTAATCTCAATCTTGTCAACACTAGCCACGTCGAGAGTGCCCGGGAGAGCCGGTGCCACTGTTACAACGCCCAGGAGAGCTGGTACCACTGTTCGTCAAATCATGCGTGGAGCAAAAATAATGAGAGAGTTGAGGATGCGCCGATGTCGTCGTAGTCAGTTGCACCGGGTGCAACCAGGCTGGTCCGGTGCTGAATTGAAGAAGAAGGTTCATCCCCGGTCCCCCCGCCCCAGGCGGGTGGCACGTAGACCGGCGATGGCGGAGCACCACCCGGCGAGGGCGGCTCGGTAACAATCGGAGCTGCCTCGGGTGGCTGCGAGGGACCCGGGTGCCACGTCCACCCAGACCGGTATACCTCGTTCGGGTACCAGCCCTCCGGGCGCCATGTGAGCGCCGGCGGGATGGCTGTGGGCGTCAGCACACCAGCACCACCGACCTCGTCGCCGGTGCGCCCTGCTGCTGATGATGCTTGCGCGGAGCGGTCTCGCGAAGGCACGGCGGTTGCACAAACAACAAACATCAAGCAGACTGCGAGAGATGTGAGGGCGGAGAATCCAAAACCCATCGGTGGTCTGCCGCATCCCAAGGTCCGCCGAGGTGGCGGAAGACACTCGTCGTCATCCTCGGAGTCGTCTGTTGCCACTGATACCGAGTCCACGGGCGCAACGGTCCCCATGTTGTGCATTGCGAGGGTCGGCTCCGGCCCCGTGAGGTCCAAGTCGACCGCGAACTTGTCCATGAAGGACATGTGCGGCTCGAGCGCGTGCAACGCGCTGACGGGGTACATCTCCTCGTCGGACACCACCGACTGCGGAGCGGAGGGCGGCGTTGGCGGCGGTGGTACGACCGGAGCGTCGTCATGGACCTTCGCATGGACCTTGAAGTTGTTGATGTTCGTAGCACCACCAACCGCGCAAACCCCGAAGCGGGTGTCAGCGGGCTGGCGGCACTCCAGATACAACTCGTCGATGGTGTCGGGCACCCGCTACTCGGCGACAGCGAAGGAGAAGGCGGAGACGGTGTCGTAGAGCTCCGGCTTGCCGTCCGCAATGCAGCAGACGACGTCGAAACGGGCGGCGTCGTTGTCGTCCATGGCGTTCTGGAACAGCGTGGCGAGTACGTCGTTCTCGCTGTCCGCAATGCTGAAACCGTGTGCGCCAACATGTCCGCGTGGCCCGCCGTTCGGGCAGTCCCGATGCCAATGCTTCTCCGCCGTAGCGGAGCATGTCGGGTGTCGGCACAGAGGAACGAACGTACCCGTGGGCTTGTGGAAAGCCACCCTCCCCGAAGACTTCCCACGGAAGGTCTGCGGGAGGTTGCCGTGCTCGGGAAGGGGCTTCGCTGCGAAGCGGACGCCGTCACCATGCCCACCGCGTCCGATGGCGTTCTTCTTGGCGTTGCGGGGCGTGAAGCCCTTCGTGTCGTCGATACGGGTGTGAAGGGCCTTGATCTCTTTCTTCATGTCGAAGAGCTGGTCGCGGAGCTCGCTGAAGATGGTCTTGAAGTCCGCGTCGTCGCTCTGTCCAGTCAGGGCGAGGGCGGAGAACGTGCGTGCAGCAGGCGGGACGAGCGAATCCGTCCCGTTTTGTGCGTAGCACTCACGGGTCCACTGCTGAATGGTGGCAAGGGATTCCGCCGCACGTTGGTCGTGCAACAGAAGCCGGTTGACGACGGGGGCGTAGAAAACCGGGTCGAGGGACTTGATGAACAAGGACTTGACCTCCATGTCGTCGAGAGTGCTCTTCCGTCGAGCGGACCGGAGAGCGGCGTTGAAGGCGGCGATAGCCCGCGACGGGTCGAACTGGTTGATCTTGATGGCCAGAAGGTCTGCGGTGCCCTGAAAGGGTCCGCCGGAATCCAGAAGCATTCTGGCGATCTCCAGTAACACCTGCTTACCATCAAACGGGTGTGTCTCTGCCGAAGACTCCATCCAGTCTGCCGCGGGCGACACCGGAGCGACGATGAATTCCAGTGTCGAAAACAGAAGTTTGTTCGCCTCGGCGCGAACGGGCAGCGTGGCATCCTCCAGGTCGAACAGAGAGGAAAACGCGGACTCCTCAGTGACGAATATGTCCCGTAACGCCAGTATCAGACGGGCGAAAACAGAGCTGACGTTCGATTCCGTACCATCAAAACGTCCATGTTTGTCGTCGTACACCTTCTTGATGACGAGCTTGGCGGCACGCTCGTCGAAGGAATCCTTCGCCAGACGTTTGACCGCGTCGAGGAACAGTGCCCCTGCCGATTGGGCAGCCGGTGCAGCCGCAACCGTAGGCGTGGCCGGTGTGGTTGCATGCCTGGCTGCGGCATCGTCGAAAATGGTAACTAGGGAGCGGCGTGCGGCCGCAGTGTGTGATCTTGTAGAGGTACCCATGATGAAATGACTGCAGAGACAGGGTGAGGTGGATAATGCGAGGCGAGGCTAACGGTGTGGGCGACGGCTTGCGAGTTGCAGCGGGTCGTCGAGGATAAATCGGGGAAACAGCAAACTTCACGCGGTCGTGTGGGACGAAAGGACGCGATCCATGTCGGACGGTGTACTAGCGACCAAAAACAACAAAATCCAGCCCAACGATACTGCACGGAAAATAAGCTGCCGAACGCGCACCCCAATCATGTTTAATCAACCGCGCGTCCGTAACTGCGCCATACCGCCCATACCGAAAACCTCTCTAACGCGGGTCCCTCACCCCATCTCAAGCGTCGGTGTTTAGCCAATCATGGCCAAAGCCGCAGTGTAAAATCAAGCGTGCGTGGTACCAAACCTGCTGAATATATCAGCTGGACTGTATATTCGGTGTGATAGAGATAATCAGAATAGATAACCGGGGAGAATACTCAGTCTCTTCCCGTTATATGTTCGGGGTCTAGGGTTCCGGGACCGGTGACAGTCATGCACCCTAACTATAGGAATGACAGTCGGGGTGTCACTTCCAGCAGGAATCGAACCCAATACCCACAGCTTATTGCTGTCAGAATTTCGCCCTCGCGTAGGCGTTTACACAAAATATGATTTGAAAACAGCAGCGGAAAAATATATCGGGACTCTAAACTTCCGAAATTCAAGCGGCGATAACTGTGCAGAGCTCAAAGTAACAGGATATCGCCAGCAAGGTTGCTGGCGGCATCAGACGAAGCTCCGCGTAAAAACGAAACCTGCAAAAAAAGAAACGCTAGTCAAGAAAGATGTTGGAAAGCGAACCCAAACCGGTGGTATGTGGCCCGCCGGTCTCCAAGCACCCCTGCACTTCAGCAGAGCTAGTTGGAAAGATGCCGCCAGCAACGTTGCTGGTGGCGGCTGCAGAAACCGAAGGCACGGCATACTGGCAACCTGCAGAAAGAAAACGTTGCTGGCGTGAGGACAGCTGTTCGGAATTGAGCTCAGCCCATCAGTCTGTGAAGACGCCCAACGGACTCCAATCATACCTGCAATGTAGGAAACAACATTCGGGCCAGCAGCGGCTCGCGTGAGAACATCGCAGGATGCCCCCGCCAGGCTCCACGCACACATACAGCTGAAACCGTGGCAAATTCAGAACATCCGCTAAGATAGGTGGCCCGCAAAAGTGGTTAGTCAAACAAAACCGTGCAGAATGTTCAATGTTGAACAGCAGGTAGACAAGCTCAAGCAGGGCGGCGCAAGATGAGAGCTTGAAGAATGATGCAGACGTTCGCGACCAGGGTCTTATGAGATAACTGTATCCTGAAAAGTGAATTTCAGATCGTCAGAGCTGATGATCGGTCGATTCAATCGAATCTAATAGCGCCCTGCGGGGGGTACAGAAAATCCAACGGTGTCGTGTGAGTGCATGTATCCCCTATATAAATGCATACTCGTAGTGAGAGCGCGGTCCGACGTACAGTATATATAACTATGAAACGTGAGATGCGCAAATATCTGATCGAATCTGCTGGCTGTTACTATCGATCGAACGGTCAGCGAGTTAATCGCTCGGACGATGGTTCGATCCGGCGGTCCGAACGGTCGACATACAGTTGATGTAAGAGTGAACGTTATGGTTGACAAAGATTTCATAAACGATAGAATATGTTTTTTTCCTGAAAATTGGAAAATCTAAAATATGTCTGACCTGGACTGCCACCGAACCGCAGGATGCGTTGGGTGGTGTGGCTACAAAAATCTGATGAGGGCGCAGTGTGGTGAATGAGCCTTGTGCAGGCTGAAACGCTTGGTTCTGAGTGAGGATGGTGGGAGATTTCTGAACAATTTCTCCGATTCTCCTATAAGGGAACGAAGAATTTCAGAGGATTTTCAGAGGATTTTCTTGGCCAATTCTGCGATTGCTACAAAAAATTACCGAAGCTACAAAATACCATGTATGGGGGTAGCTACAAAATGGTGATGGCACCGTGCTGTAGCAGTGCGAGAAGCGTTTTTTACATACTTAACACCTTCAAGACGAAGTCCCTTTTGTACACTATATTGTGCCACTTCCACTTTATAGTGGTACGCCACTATATAGTGTACAAAAACCACTAGGTTTTGTACCAACACCCATGATTATCAACATGGGCGAAACCTAGGAATTTGCATAATGTTGATTTAGGTAGTTGTTTTGGCATTTGGAGGAGTTTGTTGTATGATTGCTTTCAATTGTGATTTTGTGAGACGTGTACCTTACAATAATGTTTCTGATACCTCTTTATATGTATATATATATACCTATATACCTATATAATATATATATATATATATATATAATAGGATAAGTCTAGATTGGGTGTAGACATTTCATTATAATATCGATTGGGTGTAGGCACTTCGTGAACATTATTATGTAAATTCGACCGATAGATATCAACATCTGACCACAATGAACATATCTACCGGTTGGATTTGCGAAATAATGTTTTTTTTAAGCATCAAACAACAAAAACCATCGATTACGAACAATTTTTTGCTAGTCACCGCATACAAAAACATTATTTCACAATTTCAACCGTTAGATATGTTCATTGTGGTTAGATGTCGATATCTACCGGTTGAATTTGCGAAATGATGTCTTGTTTTGCAACAAATAACAACAAACATCGATCCCGAACAGTTTTTCGCTAATAATCGCATACAAAAACATTATTTCGCAAATTCAACCGTTAGATATGTTCATTGTGGTCGGATTTTGATATCTACCGGTTGAATTCGCGAAATAATGTTTTTTTTTTTGCAACAAATAACAAAAGAAATTGCGACCCGTACCCCCTATACCTGTGTCTACACCCAATGGCACATTAAAACGAAGTGTCTACGTACCCAATCTAGACCAAAATGAAGTGTCTGCACCCAATCTAGATTAAAATGAAGTGCCTACACCCAATCTAGATTAAGAATGAAGTGCCTACACCCAATCTAGATTAAATGAAGTGCCTACACCCAATCTAGATTAAAATGTTATAAATGTAAAATGTAATGTCATGCAACGTCGCGGGATAGTCAAAGTGATCTAAATGTCTTGACCGATTAGGCGATATTAGGCGATCATCGAGTGCTTGGGATACTGGCAGAGTCGCGTTCGTTGGCTAGTGGAAGGAATATTGGAATGTTTTGTTTTGACGTGTCCGTTCGGGGAAGTCGCAGTTGCAACACTGCGAGTCGCGTTGGCATGCTTCAGATAGCGTTCAGTCATAATCAAACGCAACATGAGTGAAATATCTTGTATGTTTTAATTCATTTTAAATACCTTTAATTGTTTCTGTAAATCTGACGGGAATTGATGAATTCAAGATTCATCTAGCCGTCACGAGCAGAGCCACATCACCATCTTCCAATTTCATGCAGCTTCCATTGACTAAAACGCTCGCCTGAAAGTATTGCTGGGCGAACGAGTTGCTGACGCAAAAAAAACAGTATTATTGACACATATATTTTTGCGCTTTTTAGTGATGCGTCCTCACCGCTATAGCTACGACAGTGACTTCATCATACAAGGAGGTCCTTCGTCAGACACCTTTCGGGCAAAAGCCACCTTTCACCTTGGCGGAATTGGCATTCGTCTTCGACGGCTTCTGCCAGAACGAAAAGAATTTCCCGTTCTGTAGGACTCGAGCGGTTGGTAAGGCAGTTGGACAACCCGCTCGGGTTGAATGTCATTTGTTCCAGAAAAAGTGCAGCTGACTACGGCCGTCGAGTACGAGAAAGGCGACGACAAAGCGCGGAAGGAGCAATTGGGGCGGCAAATTGGATTTGCCTCGAACCTGGTCAACCAGTGTAGTGGACTGCGGTCCCCAGTATTGGTAGAAATCGATAGCGAGTGGTATATGGACGTCGATGCTAATTTCACAACCTCGACTTGTCCTGAATCTGGAGGTTACGATATCGTGTACCCAGGTGATCTCTCCAACTTTCTCCCTCCCTGCGTTGCATGTCTCCCTCCCAAATAGCACGTGTCCTTACATCACTGCTTTTCGAAAGCTTTCCTGACGATATAAAGAATTCGAGTCGAGTGAGCTTGCTAGCGAACTGATGTCTAGTCGTCGCTTCGAATGAATTAAAAAAACATGTTTAGAAACACCGCGAATGGGATTTAATTTGCA
>LGRX02001920.1:0-19328 GCA_001247695.2 Cymbomonas tetramitiformis
GGTGCCGACCAAGACGAACTGATTTCTTGCCTTCGTTGAACCATTCATGTAGCCGATATTTTGTCAGGACGTTATTACCCGGGTCACTGCCCTGTACTTGTCTGAGAAATGCACCAGATTTCAAAACAGGTATGACGCTCATTGTAAAAAAATGATAAGGGGCTCTCTAGAATGAAAGCGCTTGGACGCTTTTTACGTGTTGCTGTACGTTGCACTACGAGAGGTGCAGCAAAACGTAAAGTTTTATGGCTGTATAAGTATTTTAGTATGGCAGTATGTATATATGACAGTACAGGCGGTTGCTACGAATACGCCCTGTCGCCGCCAGGCCGAAATTTCATAATACGCCAAGCCTCGAGGGGTGCAGCAATGAAGGTGCTCGAACTGTGTGAACGACGCGTCGATGCCGTAAAGGCGTGCGATCGGCACGTGGACGACGGCAAAAAACGATCTGACGACCGTCACCATCGGACCGGTGCCCAGCTGCACAAAAAAAACGATGGAGCCGGATAGGTCCATAATCAAAAAGGATCGGTCACCTGCCGTGATAGATTCGGCTTCGTGCGACCGATTGCGATCGTTGGATGACATCCTAGTATCCGACAGATCGCGATCGGTGGCCCGAGGTCACGCTGGCGCGCCTGGCTAAACGTTCTAGAGAGCTGAGAAATGAGAGCTGAGAGTCGAGTGTTGAGAGCTAAAATCTGAGAGGCGGGTGGGGTTGCCAAACTATATAAGTTGTCAAAACTAACAAACCACCTTCCCGAACGGTGGGGAAATTGTACTGGGCCACCAACCCGAAAGAGGTGAGGGCCTGGTACCCGTAACGGTCAGGGCTGAACCGCGCAACTAGCACGCCACACTGCGTAGCATATGTCGATTAAAAAAAGCTTTTACAATCTGTATAAAATACCATATAAAAATGTTTGAGCAAGTTCCGGTTGGACCATTTAACTCTACGTCAAGGGCGTATGGCGTAACTTAAAGCACAATCTCCGACATACAAGGTTCCCGTGTAAAACATAAACACATACTTTTTGGTAAATACCATCACCTCGCGGTGTGGACTGTAGGTTACGAGCTGCTTATCTAAGCTTGTCACTCAGGTTGCGTTTCCGCCGGTGTTGTAAGGATCGCTTCTTCGCTGGTGCCATTTGCACATTCAGTTCTTTGCAAATAGGCTCGTTGTTCAAGCGGTTGCGTGGTCTGGTTCAGCAAACGTGTATACTTTTCGGTTGATAGTTTTATCGCGTACCCACTTCCGGAGTCCAAACGTTGCTGCAAGCCCGCGCAAAGCAGCGTCAGTCAGGAACCTTGCTTCAGCCACAAAGATGAAAGCCGTGCCTTCCACCTTACCGCACACCGTTCGATCTTTTTTTGGTGAAGCATGACTTCGGCTCAACATTGAATAGGTGCAAGCCCAAAATAACTATCGAGTTGCTACGCACCCGAGACCCAGAGTTACCCGGAGCCGCACGGCCAGGGCTTCTTGTTCTATGTTCTATGTTCAAAAAATACAAAGCGGTGAGGATTTCTCTGTGTGACATTGCGGCCATCTATAACCTGCGCGCAGGCGAAAACGTACCGTTAAACAACGTTAACCTAGATACAGCCCACAAAGCAATACGTCCATCGGAGACAAAGCGTAAAATAAAGGGTGCTAACGTTTTTAGGACCAGCGAACGAAATGATATCGCCGTGAAAAATCTGTCGTTCCTCTCCCTTTGGTATCAATTCGTTCCCAACCTGTCGCAGTTCGCAAACAACTTGAAGACCCGGTCTATACCCAAAATTATGCCGGAGGTAGAATAATTACCGTCTTTAAGAAATCTTAGGAGATCAAACTAGGCTAGACATCAAACGGAAACAATATTCAGGTTAGAGAAAGGCTATAGGGGCGTACATAAGTCCCATTTGTTGTTTTCATATCTTGCAGCGTATACCTTCCCACCCCGTTTACCACTTGATAAATAATGGTAGCATGGTTACGGCTGAGAAGTAAAGGAAGTCTATGGCTCTCCAAGACGATATCATTTTTAGAGTGACGACCAATTTTAAGTGACTCTTTGTTAAGGGCGAACAATTGCCAAAGCTGAATTTCTTGTACGTTTTGAGCGTCCGGTTCACTGTCCGCCACCTGTCTGATAAATGCACGAGACCGAGGTGGTGGTGTGTAGTTCATTATAAAAAATGATACTCCGAGGAGAGATGACAGCAGCGGCCTTGAAATGAACAAGTTGAATAGTGCTGAATGAAAGCGCTTGGACGCTTTTTACGTGTTGCTGTACGTTGCACTACGAGAGGTGCAGCAAAACGTAAAGTTTTATGGCTGTATAAGTATTTTAGTATGGCAGTATGTATATATGACAGTACAAGCGGTTGCTACGAATACGCCCTGTCGCCGCCAGGCCGAAATTTCATAATACGCCAAGCCTCGAGGGGTGCAGCAATGAAGGTGCTCGAACTGTGTGAACGACGCGTCGATGCCGTAAAGGCGTGCGATCGGCACGTGGACGACGGCAAAAACGATCTGACGACCGTCACCATCGGACCGGTGCCCAGCTGCACAAAAAAAACGATGGAGCCGGATAGGTCCATAATCAAAAAGGATCGGTCACCTGCCGTGATAGATTCGGCTTCGTGCGACCGATTGCGATCGTTGGATGACATCCTAGTAACCGACAGATCGCGATCGGTGGCCCGAGGTCACGCTGGCGCGCGCGGGTGTCATCTCACGATACGGGTGCAGCGTTTTCACATACGCGTGTCGCACGATTCAGGTGCAGCATTCATCGTTTACCATACACGCCTTCACATAAGGTTTGCACTCAAACTGATACAGAGCCAGTTTATCTGTTGCGCAACCTAACTCAAGGCCTAAAGCTTTACGCCTCTACCACTCTGTCCGCTGCATTGCCCGGTGTTTTACAATCATGGGCTCTGAATTTAAACCTCACGAATTTCCCGAAGCCGATGTTGAACGTTTAGAAAAAATCTCAGACGCTGCTATAAAGCATCTCAAAGGTTGGGTATCGTTAAGCGCCAACGGCGGTGGCAGCCACCCCGAGTCACGCGTGCCAGTTCGTGTGAACTTCGACAACAAATGGTATTACGGGCTTCTGCTTGGTGTAAAACCGAGTGTCGAAGAGTTTTTGGTGGTGTTTACCGATGGGGAGATTGCGCTCTGTACAAAGCATGAGACCTATTATCCCAAAGAGGTAAGATTCTTACACGTTTGTGTTGTGTAGATAGTTCGGTGGCAGGTTTTCTGATTTCCGCGCGCTGTTGTTTGAAATTTTGTTAACAGAATGTTGAAAGCGAAGAGGCGAGGTCTTTCGTGAACGCCTTCAACAAGCAACTTGCTTTATGCGAGGGTATCAAGACTTGGCTGGACACTCTTGACATAAAGGCTTTTGCGCCGGACACGCCAATTGACCTGCCAGGTAGTTTGTTTTTCTTGCTGAAGCGCCGTTTTATTTTTGAGGTTTGTTGTGCACTATACGAAAAATGAGGTGTCCCCGCTTGCGCGGTGCAGCGTCTCCAGGCCGAAGCACCGAGCTATCCGTGCCGAAGCATGCTGGGCCTGCGGTAGTGGCTGGTGCTGCAGCAGCTACTGCGGAAGAGACCACCGAGGCAAATTGTCCTGCGGCTCAACCTGGTGCGGCAGAATCTGAAGCGGCAGCAGCTGATAAGGCAGCAGAATCTAAAGCGGCAGCAGCCGATGTGGCAATGTCTGATGCGGCAGCAGGTGGTGCAACGGCAGCTGGTGCGGCTAAAGTTGCTGCAACGGCAGCTGGTGCGGGCCAAGCTGCTGTTGTGGCTCAAGCTGGCGCGGGGAAGGCTGAAGCAGCTGGTGAGGCAGCAACTGGTGAGGCATTGTCTGAGGCGGTAGCAGGTGGTAAAAAGGCAGCTGGCGCGGCTAAAGTTGCTGCAACAAAAACTGGTGCGGCCCAAGTTGCTGTTGAGGCTCGACCTGGCGCGAAAGTAGCTGTTACGGCAGCATCTGGTGCGGCAGCAGCTGGTAAGGCAGCAGCTGGTAAGGCAGCCGAATCTGGAGCGGCAGCAGCTGATGTGGCAATTTCTGTTGCGGCAGCAGGTGAGGCAACGGCAATCGGTGCGGCTAAAGTTGCTGCAACAAGTGCTGGTGCGGGCCAAGCTGCTGTTGTGGCTCAAGCTGGCGCGGGGAAGGCTGAAGCAGCCGGTGAGGCAGCAACTGGTGAGGCATTGTCTGAGGCGGTAGCAGGTGGTAAAAAGGCAGCTGGCGCGGCTGAAGTTGCTGCAACAAAAACTGGTGCGGCCCAAGTTGCTGTTGAGGCTCGACCTGGCGCGAAAGTAGCTGTCACAACAGCATCTGGTGCGGCAGCATCTGGTGCGGCAGCAGCTGGTAAGGCAGCAGCTGGTAAGGCAGCAGCTGGGAAGGCAATTTCTGTTGCAGCAGCAACTGGTGCGGCAGCAGCTGGTAAGGCAGATGCTGGTAAGGCAGCAGCTGAGGACAAGGCTCCTGTGGGTTCGCCTTCGCCTGTTACAACCAGTAAGCCGCAGACAGGTACGAAAGTAATGCTGTTTTACTGTAGTTTTTATTGTTTGCCATCACTCAAGCTGCTAGTACAATCGGTAAGTTTATTTGTGAGTTGCATAGATAAAGTGTCGTCCGAGTTGTGAGTGCGTTTGACCGCCTTGTGCTAAGACAGGTGTGAACGTATTGTTGTTGTGCTGTGTGGTTTTTTATCGTATGGCATCACGCGCAGTGATAGGTTATTCAGATAGCCTATTTTTAAGTTTGAAGAATAGGAAATTGCCTGCAACGTAAGTGTTTTTGACTCCTTCGTACAGGGTCCAAGAAACGACAAAGGCAACACCCGTGTGAGCAGGGCCTCTTTGCGAGGAAAAAATGGTCCAAACCAGGCACGCTGCTTCGTCCTTGCCTTTTTCTCTCTATTAATTTTGCGGTCATCTGTTTTCTTTCGTCGACTCAGCAAAAAACTAAATCTGGTGCGACAGGTAATAAGGCGGCATCAGCTGGTGCGGCAGCAGCTGGTGCGTCAGAGGCTGGTGCAGCAGAAGCTGGTGCGGCAAAAGCCACAAGCACCAAAAAGCAATCGCGCTTTCGGTCACTAAATGGACTGGCAGCAGCTGGTGCGTCAGGTAATAAAGCGGCATCAGCTGGTGCGGCAGAAACTGAGGCTGAAACTCCAAAGGGGAAAAAGGCCAAGATAGAGTATCCCTACGTATATTGTGGTACGGCCTATGCTATCGACAAGAAAACAAAACTACCCGGGTTATTTGCGTGTCTTTCATATCCCGAGTCTGACGATGGTTTTGTGTATTTAGAACCCATATCGAAAATGCTTGAAATCGCTGACCAGCCCTGGTACATCGAGAAAGAAGTAGCCGCACAATCATGTCAAGATTACGACGAAGTACAACGTGTTCATATTCAGGAGCCAGTTCTTCGTTACCTGGTAGACCAACATTTGGAACAGTGCTCTACTAAAGAGGCCGCGAGTTTCATGGTCAAGCTCGTACAGGAATTTGGGAGTAAGAACTCGGGAGGGCAAAAAGCTCTTATGAAACTTGTCAGGCAGCAACTGGCAAAAGATTAGTACTTAGGAGATATAGTTTGTTGCAGGCAGCGTGCTCTCTCCTCCGCCTCCTGTCAAATAACTCACGACGCAAACTGTATAGGATCCCCAGGTTCACCACTGAATAGCTTGCTCCAGACTGTTTGCAAACTCCAAACTTGAAGCTGAGTTGCTCTTTTTTGTTATAAGTATTCAGTGATGTTTTTTTTATTTTGCAGCCTTGCATGCCTTGCTCGACCGAGGCTTCCATGATCCCAACTTGCATACTTTGTCCCAATAGTGTGTTGTTGCCTACCAAAAAATTCTGAACTTATCTTAACTTATTATAAAAGTGAATACGCACGCAATTAGCAACTTACTGACTCGTATATACCTCACCATGTTGACACCTAACATACATCCAAAAAGAGGGTTTATTGATATTTGATTGACCATTAAATCACCAGGTCTTTTTGGCTCGAACTTTGCGTACTTGTAGGTATTTCATAAACGAAAACATTGATACATTGTTTGTTGTGGTAGAATGAGTAAAACCCAAACACTGATATCATTTTTTTTTGCGTATTGAGCTGACCGAAGATAACAGGGTTTCTTGATACGTTGAAAACTTTTTACATATCTAATCAACTCAAATAACATTTGGTGTTCCAAATAGGTCTTTCACAGACTAACACAGTGATATGTTGTTTGTCGGGAGTGAAGCGAAATATGACGTCGAAACTGATATCAGTTTCTATTGTATATGAAGATAACCGAAAATAATAGGGGTACTTGATACGTGAATAGCTTACGAAATAGCTGGCCGTTTTCAATGAAAGAAAAACCACAAATAGGTGTTTGACAGACGCACACAACGATATATTGTTTGCCCAATATCTGATACCCATTTCTCGTGGTGATATACACACCGAAAACAATAGGGTTTCCTGTTATGTGATTTGAGCTTTTGAGTCACAAGGTTATTCCCGTAACCGGTCACCGGTACCCACCCTGTATGCCTTGTGCGTGAGTGCGTGACATAGATATAGGCATGGGCATGTGCATAGCCACAGGCGCGGACATGGGCGCAGACAGCAGTATATAGACGCAGACATAGGCCTAGCTAGACACGCCTCACCTCAGCTCACCTCGGGTAACTCGACTTGCCGTAATTCAGCTAGGCTCAGCTTATCGAATCTCAGTTTGGCTCACCCCACGTCACCTCGCCGCAGCCCTGCTCGCTGTAACTTAGCTCGGCTTGGCCCACCTTAGATCAGGTTACGACGGACGTGCCTTCTGCCGCGAGCACCCCGGCTGTGAGTACCGACGCGCGTGCGTCGACGACTAAGAGCTGCTGGACCGCGCGTGTCCGCTGCACTACCAGTCGGACGTTCGCCGAACTGTTCATGACCAATTTGCGCAACGCCACGGAGACCGCGTCCACGCGCGTGCTGAGTCTTAGCGGTGGCTCCCACGAATCACCTCAGCTCACCTCACCTTACTTCGCTACATATCAGCACGGCTGAACATAAGTCGGCTCATCCAGTGGGCCAAACACGCATTTTGAATTATTATGCAGCTTTCGGTGCGCGGACGTCAGCCTTTCCGATACTGTCGCCGTATTCGGTGCCGTACGTATATAATATGTGTATATAATATGTTAAGCGTTGTGCACGCGTGCAACGTCATACGCGTATCATCTGTTCGAGTCCGAGGTACTGAAGGTCCTAACGAATTTCGTACGAGTTGTTTTGCTTATGTACACATAACGACAGCATAAACAAAATATACACCGCTCTGGAATCGCTGCCACCCGTTACTGTTTGCGGAATAGAGGCGATCACCATGAACCAGCGCGTATTGGCACGCCATCGCTGCATTCAGGAAATGCGACGCGCCATGTCAGGTATTTTCAACGATACGAAATACGTCACGATCGATAATTTTCACCGCAAGCTTATAAAACACGCGTCCGGCGGCGGCGTGACCTGGACTCAGAAGGACGTCTTCATGGCGTATTTGACGCGGAATCCGTATACGAGATACCCGAAACTCGATTGGAAGGGGATGTGGGCATCCCTGAAACCGGCTCTAAAGATGGAGGTCACCTTTAAGGCGCTTGGGTACACGAAGTTGAAACACAACCGCATGCAAGGGCTGCACGATTGCATGATGCAGCACTGGCGAGACCGCGGCTCGGTGCGCTATCGATGGTCGGAAGCGTTGCTGGCTTATCACACCAAGGAGGTGAATCGGTGCATGCCCTACGAGGCGTTTATGTACAGGGAGGAGTACGGACTCATGCGATTCAGGCTCGACATCGTGGAATTTTGTTTCACGGTGTAGCGCTAGTCCGTCCCGTACAATTTTTTCGATACGACGATGGTGCACGTACTCAACGTTTCGGAAAGATCGCACCATCGCTTGTCGATCCATAACGGTCCCGTGTCGGACCCGCACGGGTGGAGCAGTGTCATACTTTCAGGTTTATTTACCGGGTCCCATTCGGCATCATGCACTATTCGGTGCACCAGGTACACCATCGGGTCGGTCTCGAATGCCGGATTGCGCGTTGGCAGTATACGTCCCGCGCATTTTATCACCTCCGAGCGCGTGTTCTCTACGACAAATTCGCGGGACTCGATTAGTATTCGGGCGTTCCGCATTGCGAACGAGACGTTGCCCCCGGACGAGGTGTACACGCGTAATGCTAGACTCGCGGTGGTGCTGGTCATGTCGTGCCACGCACGTGTGCACTGTAGCTGTATTTATAGTGATCTTTGCAAAAATGCAAAAAATAATTACTGTCGCACTTCACAAAAAAATAAAATACCACGGGTCCACCTCTCCGTCGTACATTGTTGTATACTTCCAACACCTATTATTCCTTTCGCGTTGCAAGACCTATGAACCAGTCAGTTTTTTATCCAACGGCAAGAATACATGCACACAGACACACGGCTAAGTCGCCGCGACATTAGAAATACCAAGTCGATCGTAGCAAAGCATTAACCCTTTATTTGAACGAAACGCCGAGCGTAGACAGATGCGCGTTCGGGATTTTATACACGTGTTGAACGCCACCTTGAAGTACCGCCAAATACCCGCACACCTCCGCTTCGTCACCCGACCGGGCATTGCTCATCCACGCCGGCAGTGGGTCGCTGTACTCGGTCGTCGCGAATCCGGATGGTCGATCGACGAGCATTTTGTGCAAGATGCGCGCACGTCGATCAAGATCGATGACCTGCGTGGCCTCAAAATATAGCCCCTCCGGCAGGTTGATTCCATCGCAGTCTCGGATTCGCTGCAACTGGGCAGGTCCCGCGATGAGGTTGTAAGACTTGATCGCGTTGTCGTGACGCTCGATTAAATTTTTAAAGGCGTAAGCGGCGTTAGTCCGCGCAACACCCAAAGCCATTTGAGGCGCGCAGATCTGCTTGGACGTCACGTTGTCAAGCCATTCGCGTACACGCAGGAGCATACCGTGCGACTCATCGCGCGGAGTCGCATTCGTATTTGTGGTGGCGTTTTCCTGCGTCGTGGTGGACAATTGAATATCAAGAATGTTAAGCTCATCGATAAGCGAAGAGTGCCATTCGTTTTCATGTGTTTTTACATGCTCGACGAACATCTCCTTGCACGCTGCCGCAAATTCGTCGCGCAGGCCACGGTGTGTTTTAACAACGGTGCTGTAGACAGAGTGAAGCTCGTCCATAAACTTGTGCGTGATCTGACGATGCGAGCTCAAAAGTTCGTAAACAACGTCGATTAGGTATTCACTTTTGTCGTCCGCGAACATTAACTTCAACCAGCATCGTGCGAACATTTCGGTTCGCTCATTTTGCGTAGTTGGGTACGCCTCAATACTGGCCAGTATGAAATTCGCGCACGCGTATGATCCGATCGATTTTTGCGTTTCCTGGATCGTATCAAGCGTACTACAGAGGTACGTAAAACGCCCGACGTAATCACGATGCGATCGCATGAACCACTCTCCTCTGGACTGAGTGTTATTTTCGCCGTTGTATATATAGGTGAAGAAATTGGTAATTTCTTTCTCGACTGTTTCATATTCCGACGAGTCTGTTATTAGTTTTTCAGCTTTTTTCAGTTTCCGTAGTCGCTCGTCTATTTCACCGATCGAAACGATACCTACAGGCGACGTGTGCAGGGTGATAACTGCGCCTTCAGCATTTTCGACAGTTTTCGTGTATGAGTGTTTAAATAGGTCGGACACGGTGTTGAGCCTTGTGGGAATTTCCTTTGGTTTAATTCTATACGCGATACAAAATTTTTGAAATATTTCTGCGTAGAAATCATCCTTCCAAGCTTGAGTAAGGTTTTTAAAGTACTTTACATAAATTTGATTAATTGGGTCATAGTCAACTTCATAAAAAGTATCGTCGTCGTCGAAGGTGTCGCCTTGGTGGGCATCCGTTATTTCGGATCCTTCGTTGGCGACGTTGGCGTTTACGTTTTCTGTTGACATGTGGAACGACATCGCGGTGGGTCACGTGTTCCGATACGCGCCCGCTGTTATTTATACTGCGCGACACGCTTATGTGGACACCTCCCCGTCTTCGTACATGATGCGATCTATCTGCCGACGTACGGCGTTGTTGGCGTGCGTCAGCGTGTTGCTGGTGTGCGCGTGGCGCTCGACGCGGTAGGGCTCAAGACGTGCCTTTATCTCTTGCCACGCCGTCGCGACGGTCTGCGTCGTGCGACAACCGGTGATGATGACGTTGCCTTGGTAGAAAACGGTCGCGCGCGTGTTGTTGTCGCAGCTCAGCGAAACACGCAAACCGGGAAACAGTTCGGGATTGTACTGCGCGCTGATGGCGTTATCCTTTGCGAATTTGTCAATGTCGATGTAATCGTGAAGATCGTCGTGCGTCACGATATTTTGAACAGCGGTGTGAAGTATGTGCACGCTGTCGTGCAGATAGAGCAATACGCGGAGACAGAAGTTGATGCCATACTGCGCGTCATGCACGCAGGTCGCGCCTATGCATACGCACTTTCCGGTTTTGAACAGGAGCAAAGTGCAACGCGGGTTACTGATACGCAGCGAGGCCGCGGCGAATACCGTCGGTCGAAAATCCGCGCCGGTCATCCGCGCGAATCGTATAAGATCGATCTCCATGTTGAACGCGGCCGTCATCACCACGTTGACGATGCGCATTTCGGTACGCGTGATAGGGGGCGGACGCGGGTGCGGGTATATATAGATTTCGTGCCGGCGACGGCGGTCAGCGGTAAAATTATAAAACCGCGCGCTACCCGGCATGTACGCGATGATTACGAGCCACATCTGGTTCGCGCGCACCCGCTTGCACGATCTGATAAGCGCGTACCGTCTGCGGAATCGTTCCGCGACGATAGAAGTGAAGAGCGATGCCGACGGCGATCTGGTGCGCGTGATGCGCGTACGTTTGGGCGCGCGCGTGTACGACCAAACGACATCCAAGCTGACACCCAAGGTGATCGGGGAGGGTGCGTACGGGGTCGTGTACCGCATCCACGGACGTGGAAGTCAGGTGGCGCTCAAGTGGGTGCGCACCGAGGATCGGGACACGGCGTTACGAGAGTGCATAGACACCTGCGCCCAATTTGGCACGGACTCCGGAGTTTTACGTTCGCGCCCCCTGCACCTCAGCGTGCAGGACCAAGCGGGCCTGCCCGTACCTCGCCGCGCGCTCGACGGCGACCGCTTCGTGCACCGGCATCCAACAGCGAAAATGTTTTCGTGTTTTTGCGTATCGGAGCTTTGCGTTGGTGACCTGCGCACGCTCCTGGAGGACGCGTCGCAAACGTGGACGGACGATAGATTAATGGGGTACGCGTATTCCGTGCTGTCGGCCCTAAGCGTGCTGATGTCGCGACAGTACTGTCACACCGATCTGAAAATGAGCAACGTGCTCATAACCAAGAACGACACCGCGGTGCTCGGCGACGTCGGCAGCATCTGCGCAATATCCGTGGCGCACAGCAACCCGTGCACGTTCCCGTCACCGCGCGCCCTTATCGACGAACCGGAATACACCGACGTCGACGTCGTGTGGAGCATCGCAATTTTGATCATCGAAATGTTATACACGGTGACATGCTCGTACACGCATCGAAACGGCCTGTACACGGACCTACGTCACGAAAACCTGCGGAACCACACCGGATGCCCGCATTTGCGGGTCGACTGTTTGCACAACCACAGCGTCCGCTGCGCACAGCAGGTGGCTGATTATCCGCGTCTACGCGCGCTGTTGAAACGATGCGTCGACATGAGCCGAACAGGGGAGTGCGATCTGACGCTCCTGCACGGCTAACCGATAAGTGCATGTCGCTGCAGCGATTGCTCGCCCGTAAATTTAATCATACACACATCTATATACACGGTCCGGCGCCTTAAGGCTCCACTAATCCACGCGGTCGACGGTGGCGCATCACGCCCCCCTGCTGTAAGAGCCACAAATCGTATATGCCGGCGCCAGTTTCGATGGTCACCACCGAATTCCTTCCATAACGCAGCTGTCCTCCGACATGAGCGTCGCCAGAATGCCGGACGCGAACGCCGCATTCTGTGAACTGGTGCACGCAAAAAGCGGGGCGCGTCGCGTCACACTCGCGTATCAGCAAGTCGTCGTCCAAAAGCATCCCCGTCGCGCCCTCGACGAACTTAAGCGGTCGCAGGTTACCCGCAACGAGCGAGACGCCATGCATTCCGGGTTTTCGATTTAGACATACGTACTCCCGCGTTTCCACCATCGGCAGGCGAACGGCGAACAGGTCATACAGGGTCGCCGGCGTCGCGTCGTCGAGGTGCAAACCGAAGTAATCCTTGCACGCTTGTTTTACGACCTCTTCTAAGTGCAGCACCTGCGCGTTCCTCCTGTGCCGGGCGTTCAAAAACATTAGAGGGCGCGCCGCATCTTTGATAAGATCGACGACGTCGAACCTTCGACACCCATCGATCATAAGTTTCGTCGGCGCTTGCGTCGGTGGGTGCGCCAGTTCGCGTTCAAAAGGTCGCGACATGCCGTGCCGTGCCTCCACGGAGAGTTTGGCGCTCTTAACGGCGTTGTTCATGAACGGTCGAGTTTTTTTTCTGCATCGGGTGACCTTAGCCGGATGGTTCCTTCGCGTCGGCGAGGCTTTCAGGCAGCAGCAGCGCCACGTCCCTGGTGTCCTCGTCGCATATCAGAAGGTACGCCGTCACGATCGGCGCGATATGTGCCAAACCGACGCGTTTGTAACGCGTGCGCAATTTTTCTTGTATCCGTTCGGCGGGCTTGCTCAACGGGTGCAGTTCCAGATTACGTGCCAGCGCTACGTGGATGTCGCGTGGCGCCGCGGCGCGCGCGCCCTGTCTGTACAGTTCGATACAGTCCGGGGTGCATACCGCCACCTCGCGATTCATGTTCAACGTCGCGGCCACCCCTAACGCGTTCTCGTACGCGGGGTCGAATCCGCCAAGCGCGCCCAGCGCGCGAAGCTCGCAGACAAAGAGGGCGGACCGTCGCAGCGACGGCGTTGCGACGGCGTCGTGCGCCGCGCAGAACGCTTGCAGGCGCCGCACGCTGCGTGCGTGCATGCCCAGCGCGAGCTGGGGCGTTGGCTCGGTCGCCGCCGTAAGCTCTTGGATTGCTTTCGCGTGCGCCACAAGCGCGCGTACGTCGGATAATACGCGATCGTTGTGCACGCGCAGGAACTCCTTGGCGACGAGGCGCGTGGTCACAAAGCATGCCCCCGTGCTGATGTACGGTTGCCTCGACCACCTGTGCAACGCATCCATCGACCGCGCCGCCAGAGGCTGGATCGCCGGATGAGCGCGACAGAGCACGATGCACGCGTGCACGCACATGTCCATCGTGCAAAAGCGAGTGCCACGCGAAAGCTCGGTCAGTTGTGTGAGGGCACTCAGTTCTGCGTGCCGATCGGTCGCGCGGGCGCGCCCATCGCTGAGCGGTGTCGTGTCGGGAAAAAGAAACGAGCTGAATATCGGCGCGCACGGGTTCATGCGGCTCAAATGTTATGTCAACATCAAATCGTATAAATATATACCTTTATCGTCAAAGGCAACCCCGCAACATTCAGGCAACACCACCGGCGCGCGCAATACGCATCTGCCACCCTCCGTCACTCATAGGGTTTTTTTAGTGCGCCCACGTGCATTCGCCGTCTCCCGAGATCTTTTACCAAAACTTTTAAGCAGCGCAAGCCCTTCGCCTCACTCACGATCACCTTCTCGCCACACGACAACAAACATGACTCGCGTGAAGAACACCGCACAGCAAAAGTATGGCAAACTGCACGCGCAGCAGCTCATCGCAAAGGCGGGTGCCGTGAACAACGACGAGAAGCATGGCAAGAAGCGTCGGTGGAAGTCGGGCACGATCGCTGTGCGCGAAATGAGGAAACAGATGCGCGGAGACACGCGGTCATCGATCTCAAAAGCGCCGTTCCGGCGCCTGGTCAGCGAGCTCATCGGCGACGTAGCCCCAATCGGACTGCGCATCGCGTCCGAGGCGTTGGAGATTTTGCGCGAGGAGTCAGAGAATTTCCTGCGCGAAAGTTTTACGGCCGGCAACATATTCACCTTGAATCGCGGCGTGACCACGCTGGACGCGCTGGATTTCCGTCTCGGTTCGAACTGGTTGAACGGAAACATGCACGTGGAGATGCACAGGGAGAACGGCATCATGGCGGCTCTGCCAATGCACGCCTTGGCTCGTCGTAAGGCCAAACCCACGGACGACCCTCGTTTGACCGACAAGGAATCCTAAGGGTGCTCAATCTGTAGTTTTGCTTAGTTCGTGTACGTACAAATGCCAATATTCGTGTAAGCTCATGTATAAGCGTGTAAGATCATGTATCGGTGGCCGGACGAAATATCCGTGTCTCTTACACCAAATTTTGAAAATAAAATACAGATTTTGAACAATGGGTTGTAAAGGCGCTTATAGTTACGTTATATATACCTGTAGTGATCACACGTGCAATATTATTCCGAACTTCGTAAATGCTTCGATTCAAACGCGCGAAGAAATGCCAGGAAAAAGAAAACCTCCGCCTCCTCTGTGCCCGATCGTCGCGGGTTTGGTGGTATCGATTGTCGTCCTAGGATTTGTCGCGGGTATAACTTACTCGAGCCTCGCATCCCGCAGCGATTCCGAGGTTCACACCACCGATGTCGCGTGCAAATTCGAATCCGACTTTTACGACAAATACGTTTCGAATCGAACGTTCCGCAGAATATTCGAGCTCGAGCATCTGCAGCAGCACGACGCCTACGTGCGCCGGTTGGGAGCAGCGGTGCGCACTCACACCCGCACGGACCTTGTTAGCGTCGCGCGCGGGTCGGTGATTACCAAGGTCAAGGCAGAATATCGCGCTCGCGCGGACGCTGAGGTCGTCGCCCGCAACATGATCGTCGACGGTGCGACGGCGGTGTATCCCAAATTCAAAGAATACGGCGCGTATCGTCTGCAAGAGGTGGACGTGGATGGCGCTCCCGTGTACGAATACCATTCCCCACTTTCGCCTCCGCCCCCTTCTCCACCACCGCCACCGCCTCCGCCTTCGCCTTCGCCTTCGCCTCCGCCTCTGCCTCCGTCTCCGCCTCCGCCTCCGCCTCCGCCTCCGGCCCCTTCTCCACCACCGCCTCCGCCTCCGCCTTCGCCTTCGCCTTCGCCTCCGCCTCCGCCTCCGTCCCCGTCTCCGCCTCCGCCTCCGCCTCCGCCTCCGCCTCCGCCTCCGCCTCCGCCCCGCCTCCGCCTCCGCCTCCGCCTCCGCCTCCGCCTCCGCCTCCGCCTCCGCCTCCGCCTCCGCCTCCGCCTCCGCCTCCGCCTCCGCCTCCGCCTCGCCTCCGCATCATTGGTCGAGTCCACCACCGCCACCGCCGCCTCCGCCTCCGCCTCCGCCTCCGCCTCCGCCTCCGCCTCCACCTCCGCCTCCCGCCTCCGCCTCCGCCTCCGCCTCCGCCTCCGCCTCCGCCTCCGCCTTCGCCTCCGCCTCCGCCTTCGCCTCCGCATCATTGGTCGAGTCCACCACCGCCACCTTCACCTCCGCCCTTGCCTCCACCCTTGCCTCCGCCTCCGCCTTCGCCTCCGCTTCCGCCACCGTCACCGCCTCCGCCTTCGTCTCCGCCTCCGCCTTTGCCATCACCTCCGCCTCCGTCTCCGCCTCCGCCTTCGCCCCCACCTCCGTCTCCGTCTCCGCCTCCCCCCTCGCCTTTGCCTCCACTCCCCCCCTCGCCTCCGCCAGCTCGAATACATAGTATTGACGCGTTCGGTTGTGGGAACTCGGCCGTCGGCAATCTTTTATGCGGCTCGGAAACTTCGTATGATTACATGATAAACGTATCTTTTGTTTCTTATATATGTCCATCATGCTATCGGTCGTCGAATACAGAAGAGTTTATTGCTGGGTTAACATGGAATTGTTATGACCCTGTCTCAAACACGTTGCATACTGACGAATCCAATGAACCGGTCTGGCACAATATCGGTTGGGAGCGAACTCACAACGTGGATTCCACGCTTGGATATAGTATGTTATGTTCTTTGGATTTACAAAATAAGGCAACAAGACTGTATTATGATGATAGAAAGACTGCTGGGGGTTGCGATACAGCATCACAATTTGTAATGCGAAGTGCTGAATGGAACCAGGAGGGTGTCAAACCGCGCCTATTATTTGATGGGTGTAACGTTGAGTATGCATATGATGGCGATCATGTAAATCAACACAAAGTTCGGACCCCTCTGCATCTAGACCAAACTTCGACGACACTTCAATGTACTACGTTGACCGGAAATGAAGGTTGCCATACATATCCAAAAGGTGTAGCAAGCTACCAAACTCGGACTCAAGTCACGGATTACACTTACGGTAGATTAATGGGCTTTACACTAAACTGCATAGATGTTTGTCTGTAACACCAAATAGTGTCACCTTACAAAGTTTATGATTTTACCGTATGCGAGTTTTTTATGTGCGGGTACGACGACCGGCACGCCAAAAATGACAGGGGTTCTCGGCTATCTAGACAATGATAACTTCTTCAAGGGATTCAGTATCTGCTGCACATACCTTTACAAATGATTAAGATTCCAAATGTTCCGTAACAAAAATTTATTGGCATCTCGTGGATCCGAGGTGAAAGTCCTCCCGCGACACGTACGTCGGAATCGTTAAAACACATGCTGAAACATCAAAATGGGTTGTTTAAAACAAATCGTATCTCCCGGCAATGCGCGTGTATAGGTTACAAACAACCGCGAGGCGGATGTACCCTTACATCACCAAAGCAACAACAGTAGGAGCGCGCGTTTCACACGCCATAACCTAACCCGAAACAATCGTGTATGTATAAATACCTTGGTCGCGCATCGGTAAAATAATTCGGTGGACGTTAAAAAATCATGCCGAGCGTATGGTTGGACCCGAAATCAAACTATCAACACTATCCCAACAGCTGCGGATGCTGCGCGTACTGCCAATGCGTAGACCGGGTACCGTGTGATTCGAGCGCGTACGCTTACTGCGGTCCGATAACAATCTTGTTGAGCATTTTTTTATTTCCCTGCAGCTGCTTCTTCCCTTGCGACGCAGTACCAGACGGAGTTAGTAAAAAACTGCAATTACCGGGGCAAGCCGGTGTCAAAATGCCGTCACGCCAAACAATGAGACGGTAAGGTGCGTGCAGCACAACGTTGCAAGTCGGAGAGTTTAGCAACGTGGTTTGTAATCGACGATATAATCGTGTGTCGCAGTGGCCTTACGGTCCGCATGACCGCTACGAAGCTACAGAGGTTGCAGTATCTTCGGGGTCTTGAAACCCGTCGATCGGGACGAAGGTTGCACTGGAATTTTCTACGCAAGATCGCTGTAGATGATATAAATTTATATAGTACATAAGCGGTCCGCGAAGCTCGTAGTGCTTAATCGCGTTCAAAAAAATAACATGATTCATGTCAAAAACTTTGAGACTATCATAAATTTCTTGCAATTCAATAACAGGTGTCGTGCAATTTTCAATGTACTCATCCAAATTGCTTAATACATTTTTAGATGGAATCTTCCTGAATTCCTTATTTAGTTCGCCTGTTGAATAGCACAAGGCATCATACGTCACTACGCAGGCTCGAGCGCGCGGCGCCGCTCCACCGTCGCCAGCCGTTTCTGCGAGCGGCGATGCGCGCTTTCCAGTTGACGCACGCGTTTACCGCACGGTACCGGGTTGCCTTTGTCGTCGTGGTTGGATTTGTACTCCTGCAGCTGGTGAAAATTCGTGTAGGGCAGCGTGGCTATTTTAATCTCCTCGGCCAGTTTCCGAATGCTTTGCGCGGTCGGCGCGTCCATGTCGATCAGTTTTTTGCAGAAGGTGTCCGAGAATTGCTCGCGTACGTTGAGCTGTTTCTTGTTCATCGCCTCCGCGGCCGCGTTGACCCGAACGCCGTTCTCCTTGAGATACTGCCGGGTCCAGCCCTCAAAGTTCCACACGCTCTGGTTGTGGATGTTCTCCACCTCCTGGTACACGCGTGGATCCTTGACCCCCTTCGCCTTGATGATGCCGCGCATCACCTTTCCCATCTCCTTCTGGTCGCCGCGCGCCTCCTTCCACAGAGTCACCCATTCCGGCGGGCCGTTCGTCGCGCTGGTGTCGGTCCTCAACAGCACCTGGGTGTGCACGCCGTTCGCGTTGTCGTAGTTTTGCACAACCTCTCCGGCGAGCGTCAGATCGCCCTCGCGTACACGACGCTCCAGTTCGAGGTAGTATTGGCGGACGCGTTTGCCCTGCGCGGTGCGCGCCGACATGCAGATGGCTTTAAAGCAGTCCGCGGTGATCATGATCGTTTCGCAATTGCCGTGTTTTTCAAGCGGGCTGGTGATGTCCGGTGCAAAGTTTTCCAGCTTCATGGTGTAATCCACGTCCTCCTCACAATTTTCTAGCAGGTGAGCTTTTGCCTTAATTTTTTGGGTAAACCCCAACCACCCGTACGCCTTGTCAAAATCGATGACGAATAAACAAGCACATTGCTTTGTCTTCTCGTGCACCATTTTAAACATGGCCTCTATGTCAGTTTTCCAAATATGCACGACCTCGTCTTCGCGCGTATCCGCGTTCTTAGTGAACAGTTTGGTATTCAGCAAACTTAACTTTCCGTCGGCATGATCCGCAAGAAACCCATCCACGTCATAGTACCGCGTGTTCCCTTGTGTTCGTTTTGTAGTTATATATCCTTTATCGCTCCACCCGCGCAAAATCCGGCCTGATATGCCGAGTTTCGACGTAGCTATCTTTGTGCTTACAAATTTTTGAGACATGTCTTGCGTTTATAAGACCTGCTTTGCACGTGTATTTATACCGTCACGCAAAAATTTACCATTTTGTTCACATGCACGGTTGCAACTTTTTTCACGCGAAGTGAAAATTTCTCACGCCGACGAACAATCGTAGCTTCACGTATCGGGAATTTTCCGGGTGCTACCAGAACGTGGCGTGTCACGAAGTTGAGCAACACGCACAAAAATCAACGTTCGGGTTACAATGCGCAGCGTGGATACCATTTACAACATCGGCAAAAAATCTTACATTTTCTCCCCCGACAGACGGAGAAAATGTTATTTTTTTTACCAGCGCAATAAATGGTATCGACGCTGCCTAATTCGACGCGACCGCTTATTTTTATGCGTGTCGTGCAAAGTCGTGATCGCACGTCACGTTTTGTCAATGAATTTGTCAAAGTGAATGACGGTAAG
>LGRX02001921.1:0-61332 GCA_001247695.2 Cymbomonas tetramitiformis
TCGTTCGTAGCGTTGGGACTATCTCAGATGAGAAGTCACAGGCCATGGGCTGCAGCGCAGGCGAGTCGCACAAGTCCGATGCGGATTGTGTGGGAAAATGCCAATTTGAAGGTGGTTGGCGAGCCTCGAGAACACGCACTTATGATGGCTACGCTGGGATCCAGAGCGTTTGATTCATGCTTTGAGCGCAGATATTGGGTACAGTCGTTCGTAGCGCTGGGACTATCTCAGATGAGAAGTCACAGGCCATGGGCTGCAGCGCAGGCGAGTCGCACAAGTCCGATGGATTGTGTGGCAGAATGCCAGTTTGATGATGGTTGGCGAGCCTTGAGAACACGTATGGCAGTGCCGGACAGCTTGGAGAGCTGGCGGTTACTCAGCGCACTGCACAGATAGCGGGCGCACACAGTGTATGGTTGGCGAGCCTTGAGAACACGCACTTTGGCATCCACGGTACAGGTGTACGTACTGGGGGGCTACTTTGTAATGGCAGAAGACATATAGCTCGGAGAGCTGGTGGATACAGCACCTGCTGCAGTGAGCACAACACACGATGTGGACTTCATATGGTCAGATCACCACCGTTGCACAGGCTTGGGGGAGAGCTGGCACATGCTTACATCTGGGACTTGGTCGTGAGCTGGGGCTTCACATTGTTCGAGCCTATCTTATCGGGCGACCATGTCTACGAGCAGGATCACATCGCTCGAGGAGATATTTTCATCATCATGCCTTGCTGGCCTTCGCGTACAGCTTGTTCACAGCACGGCAGGAGGGATGTTAGATGAAAATGCATCCACGAGACGACTTATCGAGACATTTGAGGACAGCGATGAATGTTATGCCGAGCACGCACGCATATATACTACGTTGGATCATACCGCAGAGCAGCGATATGTCATATGATGGGTTATTTGGTGACTGAGGAGTTACAGCATCTCTTGGCAGTAATTTGAGTGTTTGTCCCACCATGTGCACGCGTTTGCGACAGCTGTAACAAACCCCGGCTTTTCATGGTACCGCGCCGGGTTTGTCCAGCTGGTGACACAATGTGACACAGGTGTAACGTACGCATGACAGATTATCGTATGTGGCACTGGCGATGCAGACTGCTGATGACAGTTTATGGCAGACTGCTGATGACAGTCTATGGCAGACTGCTGATGACAGTCTATGGCAGACTGCTGATGACAGTTTATGGCTGGTTTCAGATGTGACACAAAATGCAGAGTACAGCCGATGGTACATGTGGCAGATGTTTGGATGACGACTGACGACGTGGGCACGATCGTAGGAGGCAGTGAGATCATGTGACACAGGTGGTGGTCGCGCAGAGGTGAGAGCGCGACGCGCGGACAGGGGACTGGTAGTTTGGAGGTCACGAGACAGATCTGTGGACATGATATCAGAGGGTCCGAACGGAGAGCTTTCCAGTAGCTCTTTTCCAATTTCCCACTCACTGGATTCGTGGGCAAACGCGCAGCGTATATCAGTGTATATATACAGAGAATAAGTAGTTTTACTCACTTGAGAGTGGGGACCCAGGCGCCTGAGTCTGGGTCCCCCACTGTGGCAGGTTGACTCGCGTTGCGGATGCGCGTTGCTCTTTGTGTATGGATGAGGGCTGGATTAGCGCCTAGCACAGTTGTGGACACTTCTTGGTTCTGTAATTAGCTCGTATGTTATTGCGGACACAGTGAGACAGTATATTGGAGGCTGAATGCCTAAACTTTGCGTCAATTAAGAGTGGTTTCTTTTGAAAGACTTGCTTTCTCATTGTGGACTATGTTGTGGTTACCTCCGGATTCGCTCGCGCACACAATACACACGCGAGCATGTTATTTGTATTACAAGTTGTTTGCGCATTCGCGTTCACTCAGCATATCTTCGTCTCGGAATTCGTACTTATTTTATGTTAGATGAAAATGCACCCACGAGACGACTTATCGAGACATTTGAGGACAGCGATGAATGTTATGCCGAGCACGCACGCATATATACTATGTTGGATCATACCGCAGAGCACCGATATGTCATATGATGGTTTATTTGGTGACTGGGGAGTTACAACATCTCTTGGCAGCAGTAATTTGAGTGTTTGTCCCACCATGTGCACGCGTTTGCGACATATTCATGGATGCATCCGGAGCACCCCCTCTTCTTGGACGTCCCACCCTCACCCCCGGTTTTCAGAGCACACCCGTTGGCTTTGGTATTGCTATGGGCTTACGCCAGACTTTGGTGGGCTTGAGGGGGGTGGGGGAGGGTGTGGCGGCGGTTGACGGGAGGGGCGTGGGAGCACGGGGTGCCGGCCATTATGAGCGCGGAGGTTACCGATTTGACGCAGCGGTCAGTCTCGACCAGTGGGAGAGGATTGGTTGTCATGGCGGCTGCTATAGAGTTAGATTAGTCGGATTCTCCATGTATGTGCTAGCAAGGGGAACTTTTAGGATAGGGACTGCCCTTGACCCTGTATGGTAGCCGGGGGCGAATTGGCTCCCCGGGGTAAATTAATTTAAGTCAACATAAGGTTCTCCGCACTGAGGGCAAACCGTCATAGCCATAGGAGATGACGAATGATGATATCATTGTATAATCGGATACTCAGTGCGCATCTCCAATTTGAGATCTCAAGACTGAGATACCACCAAATGGCATATATAAGATACCGTAAAAGGGAGAAATTTTCGGGAGGGGAGAAGAAGCGGGGAGAAAAAGGGGAGAAAGGGGGAGAAAAAGGGGGAGAAGGGGAGAAGGGGGAGAAAGAAGGGAGAAAAGGGGGGAGAAAAAAGGAGAAAAGGGGGAGAAAAGGGGAGAAAATGGAGAAAAGGGGGAAAGGGGAGAAAAAAGGGGGGAAGGGGAGAAAAAAAGGAGAAAAGGGGGAGAAAGGGAGAAAAGGGGGAGAAAAAGGGGGAGAAGGGGAGAAGGGGAGAAAAAGGGGAGGAAAGGGGGGAGAGAAAAAGGGAGAAAGGGGGAGAAAGGGGGGAGAAGTGGAGAAGGGGAGAATAAAAGGGGGAGAAAGGGGGAGGGGGGGGAGAAAATGGGGGAGAAAAGGGGGAGAAAAGGGGAGAAAACGAAAGGAGAAAACAAGGGGAGGAAAAAAGGGGAGAAGGGGAGGGAAACCGGGAGGGAAAAAGGAGGAAAAAAGGGGAGAAAAGGGGAAGAAAGGGGAGAGAAAGAGGATAAAGGGGGGGGAGGGGACGTCGATCCGTCATCCGGTATTTTCGCATCGCAATTACATATGTTGTAGGTTTGCATCGACTTGACATCAAAGGCGCGATATATCGAAAATGCCAACAATATTTGTAGCGTGGCATAGTTTTAGCAGAGACAAGGCATTTCCCCAAAAATCCTTGTCCTTATCCTTTCGGACATATTGAAAACTGGTGCACAAATAGGTCTTTCATAGACGAACGTTATGATTTATTATTTGTTATCATAAGCGCAATATAACGAAATGGCCAACAATATTTGTAGCGTGACATAGTTTTAGCGGAGACAAGGCATCATTTCCCCAAAAATCCGAAATACGTATCCTTTAGGATTGAAAACTGGTGCAAAAATAGGTCTTTCATAGACGAAGGTTTTGATATATCATTTGTTATCACAGGCGCGATATATCGAAAATGTCAACAATATTTGTAACGTGACATAGTTTTAGCAGAGACAAGGCCCTCGGGGGACATGCCTGCATCACACACGTTGGCGGTGGCATATTCAACGCACCTGAGGCTTTGTCGCTGACCACGCACGCATAAGACGGGTTGAGGGCGGCGACCAGGGAAGATATCTTCCGTTGAGCTGGTACGGCCCCAAATCAAAAATGCTTTCGGCCCGTCTTCGGCCCGCCCGGTCCGAACTACAAAATGCCCGCCGCAGGCGCGAAAATTTTAATCTTAAGTATGGGAAAATGCAAAAATCGCAAAATTTCCATCAAATTTTTAGAAATTTGCGCCAAATTGGTTCGGCCCCAAAGCAATTTCTCTTTCGGTCCCTCTTCGGCCCGGGCCTCATTTTGGCGACTCAGTTCGGCCCGGGGCCGGCCAATCGGGGTAAGATATCTTCCCTGGCGGCGACTGGCTCCTCCGAGGTTAGCTCGCCATGCATCGCTGGGATGGCTTTATAATGCATGTGTCCCTCCCAACCAACTGAAGTGAGCCTTTCTAAAGAAATGCATGGATGACTTGCTTCCCCTTCAATGGATAACACAAATGAAGTACAAGGTATGGTATCGGTTGGACCGGAGGTTATCGACCAATTCCGATTATTTCATATTTCGTATCAATCAATATCGATATTGCAATTAAAAAAGAACTCGGTTATCAATCGATTTCGATAATTTACATGCACTAATCAATCAATTCCGATATTCAAATTTCGATAATTCTAGACATCAATCAATCCCGATTATTTACAAGTTGTTATCAATCAATATTGATATCTCTTACAGGAGACCGATATATCGATATCTCGATAATATCGATAAGGAACTGATAACATTGCTACGAACTAATGACGGTGCACGTGCAAGCCTACTATTTGCACAACTAATTCATTGCGGCCATCAATGAATGCTGAATAGTTCCCTCTTCAAGTCTGTTCCTAAGATCTGAGTGCATGAAGGTTACTGCACTAAAGGCACGCTCTACTCCTGCCGTAGACGCAGGAATTCCTAGGAACTGCCTTGCCATCTTAGCTAAGTTAGGAAAATCACTTGCTTTTTTTTCCACCAAAGCAAGACATCCTCATCTGCTTGGCTATCTGGCAACCTAAGGTACCTGTGCACCTCATCTACTAACTCCTCTACTTCACATTCCTCAGCAGCAGCATCCTCCGCGGCATCCTCCTCATCTGAGTCACACATCAAGAAAGAGGCTACCGAGGTCTGCTCAGTGGGACCACTCTTCATCTTCTTTGCTGGCCGCTCATCTTCTTCCACAGGTCCCTTGGGCTTCCAGTCCGCCTCGAAGGCGTTGCTTGGTTAGCCATGGCTCCGCCTGTTTCAACGTGAGCCTCCCTGTGGTGTGTTCACCATACCTAAGCATTCAGTTTGTGTTACGTGTGGGATATATAGTGCCGACTACTATATATTGAGGTGCTAATACTCAGAATGCTTACACTTAACCCCTAACCCGGTACTAATTTATCGGTCAAATATGACTCCTTTCACGAATATGCGGCATACAACCGGATGCGACTAAAATTGCATCCGCATGATGGTGCATGTTGTTCATAACTATACCACGAATCATTTTAAGCTATTACAGTAATCACCCATATTTAAGGAAACAGGGATTTTGGGCCAGCCAGCCGTACTCATCGAGCAATTTCCCCTGCCGCCAATTGTCATAAGAGAACTCGAAGCATAGTAAGCCATTTTCTTTCAATTAGCCAGCTATTTTCTTAAATTTTCATTGATATAATAAACGCTTAAAACGGCCATAATTTCAGGAAAAATCGCCTGCGGCGCCAGCACAAAGGTTGCTTATTTCGGGAATTTTCTTAGCCGAAAAAGCCAGCCAGCCGTACTCATCGAGTTGGGTACCCCCCCCCAAACGCTGGCTGCTTTCTTAACGTCGGGTTTTCTTAAAAGTGAGTGATTACTGTATGAGCAAGTTTATCTACTATATATACCAAAATATTTTCAATATACCCCACGAATTTTCGCTCTTTCAGACCTCGTCTTTTTACAAATACACCTCTCGTGACTTAAATGTCCACTTATGGATCACCGGATTAGCATGAGACCATCGGCCTTGCCCATGCGAAGATATGCCTCACTCACTTCTTGAGCAAAAAGTGTCTATATCTCCTTGTATATAGCTTTTCCCGCTGAAAAAACACCAAAAAAACAAACAAAAATGTTTTTTTTTCCAAATGTTTTCCCATACTTAAGAAATGTTTTCCCATACTTAAGCCGGGGTTCGTATGTGTTATCATGGATTTGCTTATGATTGGCACACTATCCCACGTTGATCGACGGTGAAGTGATGCGGTGTATCCACGGCATGATATATGACCAGCTTGATATCGCATGTGCACGCTACTCTCGGATTCATGCGCATTCGCAGCTCGTTTTCATGTGTATGCTTAGTCATAAATGGCAAGTTTTCACGGGTTTCTATTAGTGAAAATGGCAGTGTGAGAGATATATATCATATCGATATGCGTGCGACATGTAATGGAGTTTCGAAGTTGTGCGCACATGTGGATGCTGGTAGCTTGCCCAGTTGATTCTAGCCTCCTTCAGCAATGAAA
The DNA here is from genome assembly GCA_001247695.2 of Cymbomonas tetramitiformis. Taxonomy (NCBI): domain Eukaryota; kingdom Viridiplantae; phylum Chlorophyta; class Pyramimonadophyceae; order Pyramimonadales; family Pyramimonadaceae; genus Cymbomonas; species Cymbomonas tetramitiformis. Next base: position 6,259 of record LGRX02001921.1, read on the forward strand.
TTGCCAATATGCTCGAGAACGGAGAAGCCGTTTGCTTCGATATCGAAGCGCATACCGGGGTAGGGGTTAAGATAACATAAGAAGTCAAGTTAGATTGAGTGTCGCTCGGCTTAAACCCGAAACCATGAACCTGTGACAGCCGTACTGTACGGAGTACTAGTACAGACAGAGGACTGTGACACACACGGGGTGTCACATCCAGCACACCACCCTGTACTATTACGGAGGAAGAGTTAGGGTGGAACAGGCAGTTTGTTAGGTGAAACAAAACACACCATCTCAAGCGGTGGAAACAGATTGCTAGTGGGGGCCTGTGCTCTTGGCCAGGGCGGTCCTAAATCTCTAGCTAGCACCACACACTGAAGGCTACTGTACCCGTGATACAGATCTAGTTGTGCTACTAGGTCTCTGACAGCAACTCTAGCCACCTTGAAAGTGGTCTACAGAGCAGAGTGCACAAAGAGTGTAGTTGTTGTAGGTCTCAAATTGGAAGTCCATATGGTAGTCGCCGAAGCTGCCAGAGTCCAGATTGAAGATGTTGTAGAAGTCAGTCGGTCCAGTGTCCAGAAGGTCGGGGTCAGTGAAGTAGCCCACTGTGCCATTCTGATAATCAGAGCAGGCACCGTACACCACCGACCGTGGAGCAATCTCTACATCACAAAGTGCCGTGACGGTGACGGTGTTGATCATGGCGATGCTGATACACAGAAACAGAGCAGGTAGTGCTGCTGCCGTGAGGAACGTGTCGATCGAGGGTGCCCGTACAACACACTATTCGATGAAAATGACATTATCATATGTCATTTTTGGATTTATATATATTTCAAAAAAATCAGGGTTTAGTGATATTTATGCGCGAAATAGGGATACATAAAGGCAACAAGCTAGAAAAGTGCAGTATGCGTACAATGAAAACACCGAAATATGCATACATGTATCATTCTTTATTCAAATGTTTACGAGCAGAGTACTTTTCACCCTATACCGTCGAGGCATGACTGATACTATCAGTCAGGGCGGTCGACAAATCCTACTAATTTATGCATCATTATCATCCGCGTCATTGCCATCTAAGTCGTCTTCCTCAGATTCGGCAGTGGCTGCTTCCTTTCCCTTCGCCGTCGGTTCGCTCTTCGTCTTGGGCTCCGTCTCGGCCTTTTGATCGGGCTCGGCGTCGAAATTGGTCAGCCGTTGCTGCGCAGAGCTGACCATGTACTGGTCGTGGTCGAAGCCGATCGCGTTCATACCACACCTCATGGCGGCCATGGACGTCGAGCCGACGCCGCAGCAAGCGTCGAGAATCCAGTTGAGTGGATGGCCGTTCTCATCCGTCTTGCCCGGATTGTCACCGAGCATGTGGCACTGGATCAGCTCCATCAACAGTGCTAGGGGTTTCTGATGGTTATTCACGACTTTGCCCTCGCGTTTGAACATCTGGTGTACAACCGGGAAGCCGCGCAAAAGTGACGCGCGGCTGTAACGTTCACCATCCCCCAAATCAAAGTTGAACATCCACTCCGGCTTTTTAGAAGACTCCCCCTGGGCATCGCTTTTTACATGGTACCCCAGGACGCCACATTCAACGTCATTGTAGCGTACGGACTTGTTGGGGTTCATGTGCACGTTCGCCTTGTGCCAGAAGAACCGCTCCGCGCGGCCGGAGCAGTAATTGTCAATCACCTCCAGGAAATCGTTTTGTTGGGCGAAACCGCAAAAAATAGCGACTGTCCATGCCGGGGAGGTGGTCTTGGCGTTGAAAGACTCCAGGAACGGTTGCACCTCCTTCTTGGTCATCGCGTCGGGAGTCTTCTCCTTGTCAAGTTCGTAATTGCAGTCGATGATCGTCCCCGTGAAGGGCAGTCTCGGGACGTCCTTCATATCGTTCATGCTGCCCTTGACGATCTTCCAACGAGGTAGCATCGGCACGTTCTCCTGATGTGTGGGCTCGTCGTCCTCCAGACCTGCCTCTCCAGCAACCTTAGCCTCCGGCCCGTCGGTCCGCGCCTCCCGATAGAGTTTGATGTCGACTTTCACCTCGATCTGTTGCAAGCCTTGGATGTGAGCCGCGCTTGGTGCCTGCGCTTCTTTGAGATTCGCCCGCGCGTTCTCGACGTAATTCAAGATCGCGTGCGGAACTTCCCCAGCCCCCCCCCGGCGCGCTCCCCCCTGAGTTGAAGGTAAGCAGCCGATCAACGACTCGATTTTCTCTTGGGAGCTCCAGTAGAGGGTGAACTCGTCCTTGAATTCGTCCCAGGTTTCCAATCCCGCCGCGGACACCAAGTGCTTCTGCACCATGCGTTCCTTCTTGAACTGGCTTATCATCAGGCCCCCCTCTTTTACTGACAAGTCCTTGTTAATAATCTGGCGCAGATAAGTGTCCACCTTGTCGAACTCCGCCTCCCCCGCCAAGCCGCCCAAGTTAATCCAGAACGTCATACCCATGGATTTGGCATTGTGGAGAAACTGAGCTTCTTCCACCAAAATGCCTGCCCCTCTAGACGAGCCCGCTCCGTGGTCCCCGCCTCCTCGTTGCACCTCGTCTTCTATCTGTAAGTAAAAAAAACATTTTTAGCATGTCTTAAAATATAGAAAAGGATGCTTTGGGAGGGAGAGCACTGTTTGAAGCAGAAGTAAAAAGTAATTTACCTGTCGGTTGGAGGTGCCCTTTTTGCCAGATTTCTTGGCGGGTCCCTTAGCGGGCGAAGATGAGGCCTTGCGCTTTTTGGTCTTCGAAGCCAAAGGGTTTTTCATGCCCTTCAGGTCAAACCTTCTGTAAGCCTCCATGATGCTAACGCAGAGGGCCCACGTCTGCGGCCGGAAATTGGCAATTGTCCAGTGCATGAAGTAGTGGTTGATTTGCACGCCGCCGAGCACTTGATGCTTGGACATCGCTACTTCCTTCACATGCGTCTCCATCGACTGGTTCAAGTGAGACATTACGGGGTACCAATCTGTGACCCGATCGAGGTGAGCGTCGATGTCATCGTTCAGCACCGTCATCGTCACCTCTACCACAGGGTCTCCCTCAGGGTTTTCCTCGTTCTCAAACGTCCCCCGCTTCTCCATGTACTGGAATCCCTGGGGATATTTCTCGGGATCCGGGACTGAAAATCCATGCTCTGATTCGAATTCCGCCATTTTTTTCACCAGCCCTCCGTCCTCGTAATACCCAGGTTGATAAGGGGTACCCCGTTCGGTGTCCTCGGGGACGCTGGCGACGAACTCGGAGATCAACGCTTCTCGGTAAACCTTGTACACGACCCCATGCTTTTCGAAAAGGGTCGAACGGAGCCCTTGCATGAACTGAGTGTTGTCTTTGCCTTTCTGCTTCTGGTCGATCATGTTCTGCATCTCGCCTAAGAACCGAATCATGTCAGGCGTGAGACCGATGTAGATCTTGCTCTCGAAGTACTGGAAGGCTATCTCCGCCGGGATTTCCTCGTGACACTCGTCGGTGGCTTGATAACAGTGCTGGTGCCCAAAAACCTTGCCGCTGTATCCTCCCCTCAGAGCTTTTTTCAGGGAGAATTCGGCACGGGTTTTGACATCGTCGATCGCAACAAGACCCGCATTAAAAGGGGCCCACGGGTTCTCCTTCCTGCTGGACTTGATCTCGTTCACCCAGCCCCTCTCTTGATCCCGGCATGCCTCGTACCCCGTCGCGTGGTACAGGCATTTGATGGGGAGACGAAACACACTCCCTTGCTCCGCCGCCTCGTCGAAATCCATCGGATTCGGCCACCGGTGCTCCATCTCGATTTGCTTGCACAGCTCTGCTTTCTCCTCATATTCCATCTTCGATGCATGCTCCACTTTCAGCTTAGCGTGCCACCCACATGCAGCCACCTCGGCCGCCTTCCTTGCCTCAGATGGGGTGGCCACTTGAGACATATCCACATTAGCGCCCGCTCCAGTAATACGCTCTGGAGCCACCAGGTCCTTGAAGGGCGCGTTCGGCAGCACGCTGCACATCCGTTCTCCTGGCAGCCTGGGACAAGACGAAACTGTTCATTAGCTAATGAACGCCTTCCGCCCCGGTACAGGCTAAAGGCGCGCGTTTCGAGGCGGAAAGCGTTCATTAGCTAATGAACGCCTTCCGCCCCGGTCCAGGCTCAGGGCGCGCGTTTCGAGGCGGAAAGCGTTCATTAGCTAATGAACGCCTTCCGCCCCGGTCCAGGCTCAAGGCGCGCGTTTCGAGGCGGAAAGCGTTCATTAGCTAATGAACGCCTTCCGCCCCGGTACAGGCTCAAGGCGCGCGTTTCGAGGCGGAAAGCGTTCATTAGCTAATGAACGCCTTCCGCCCCGGTCCAGGCTCAGGGCGCGCGTTTCGAGGCGGAAAGCGTTCATTAGCTAATGAACGCTTTCCGCCAAAGGACAGGCTCAAGGCGCGCGTTTCGAGGCAGAAAGGGTTCATTATCTAATGAGCGCCTTCCGCCCAGGGACAGGCTCAAGGCGCGCGTTTCGAGGCAGAAAGCGTTCATTAGCTAATGAACGCCTTCCGCCCCGGTACAGGCTCAAGGCGCGAAAGGGACGTACCGTAGCCTGTACAACAGGTATTTCGCCACCACTGCCAAGGTCATCCATCCTTGGCTCTGGCCTCTTGTTTTGCCAGAAAGGAGCGGTAATCGACGCTTTCCACGCCGCGTTTACATAGCTCGCTAGAAACAATTCCTTGCTTTTCCCTTCTTCTTCTGCCCTCCTTTTGAAACTTTGATAAGCTGCAAGCCGATTTGTGTGCTTCGGAAGGCTCAGGGCTTCCTCAAAGTTTGCGCTGTCCAGTTCGATTATAGTCAGGTTGTTGTTCCTAAGAATGACGAAATACAAAATTGGAGTCTGGCCTTCGATTATATTATACGCTACGCGTTTTTCCGATTGAAGGGTACCGTCTGTATTTACAGTCGTAGGGGTGTTTTGGGGAAAATTGTAAAACATTTCTTCAGCCTCCTCTTTCGGGTCATCTGAGTGGATTATCAACTGCAGGGTGTCTGCAGGACTGTCGGTTTGGAGCGTTCTAACAATGCTCCAGCTCTTGCGGAGATATTGGTGGAAAACATAATGTCCCCTCAGTGCTTGAAATGTTTCTGCTGTCGCCATACTGAAATGAGAGAAATTGGCTGTCAACTGTGAAAGGGGTGTGTGTGAAGGAACTTTGAAAAAGTGATGTAACTTTAGCAAAATATTGTAAGTCATTTCTGTCGGCTAAAAATGACATGTCAAATATCGATGACAATTTTTGTCAGACATGACATTTGCTGTCGCTTCCTGATTCGGTCTGTTCAGATCAAGGATATGATTTGAAGATATCCTGGTGTCATTTGCGCTGAAATCGAGAATCGATCGATTCAGTAAGATAGAAATTCTCCGTTGACTCGCAAGTCCATATCATTTTCAGAACGTAAAAAACGGCTTCATAAGCTAATGACGGCTAATTTTGACGAAAATATGTTTTTTATTCCTTTTGATGAGGGTTGCGAGATTATCTGCAAACCGTGTCCGGGAATAGTTATTGAAGACTCCATGGAATTAGAGGCTGACTTTTTCAATCTTGAGCCAATTCCAAGCACAGCCCCGAGCGCAAATACGCAATTGGTTCTTTGGAACGCGCCTTTGACGTCTAGATCGGAAGTTAGCTCTAATTCTTCACGCGTTTCCGGGACACGCGCTTTGCGCGAAATTGACTTACAAGAGATAAAAAGCAGACTAGAATCAGAATTTTCAGAGACAAGTTTAGACTTGCTTAATGAAGAACCTGTTCGGTGCATTAACGGTGAAGTAAACAAGCAGATTGTAACGCGCAAACCGTACGAATCCGACATACGCAAAAATAAATATACAGGCGTAATTAGTATCAAGCAGCGACGTTTGCAGGCTGACAGTATATCAATGGCAGAAACCATTAAGTGCAATTGCAAGTCGTACTGCTGTCTATCTTTCTCATCGGCAGATATTAAGTCCTTTCGCGAAAATATTTTCAGTATGTCGCAAAAAGATAGGAAGGAATACTTCATCAAAGACTTGCTAAAAAACAGCTCACGATCTGAAGACAAAATCGACTTCAAATACTTTTTGGCCAAAAAGCAGGTATGTTTATTTTTGAACTCGTTCATTAGCTAATGAACGGCCTTTGGCCAAAGCGCGACTCACACTTAGACACTTTGGCTGCGGGAACCGTTCATTAGCTAATGAACGGCCTCTGGCCAAAGCGCGACTCACAATTAGACACTTTGGCTACGGGAACCGTTCATTAGCTAATGAACGGCCTCTGGCCAAAGCGCGACTCACAATTAGACACTTTGGCTGCGGGAACCGTTCATTAGCTAATGAACGGTCTCTGGCCAAAGCACCACTCACAATTAGACACTTTGGCTGCGGGAACCGTTCATTAGCTAATGAACGGTCTCTGGCCAAAGCGCCACTCACAATTAGACACTTTGGCTGCGGGAACCGTTCATTAGCTAATGAACGGCCTCTGGCCAAAGCGCGACTCACAATTAGACACTTTGGCTACGGGAACCGTTCATTAGCTAATGAACGGCCTCTGGCCAAAGCGCGACTCACACATAGACACTTTGGCTGCGGGAACCGTTCATTAGCTAATGAGCGGCCTCTGGCCAAAGCGCGACTCGCACATAGACACTTTGGCTACGGGAACCGTTCATTAGCTAATGAACGGCCGCTAGCCAAAGCGCGACTCGCACATAGACACTTTGGCTACGGGAACCGTTCATTAGCTAATGAACGGCCTCTGGTCAAAGCGAAATTTTTCTTGGACCTTGTGATAGATTGTGTAATCTTGTTCATCACAGGAATGTGGAATATTGTATGATAAATTTCTAAATAAATTTCATAAAGTACATTCGCGACGCGTTGGTCGAGTTGGTACGGCGCTAGGCTATGAACCTCGCACTCGTGGGTTCGATTCCCACTGAGGGTCTAGGTTGCGCAGATCTAAGGCGTGGTTTGGAGAGTGCTGACGAGCATGCGACGGCCGTCCCGCCTGCAGACGTGCAGTGTTGGGGGTGTCTCCCAAGCGTCTTAAATTGGCATGACCTACCAAAACCCTTATGCTTTTTTTTGGATAATGTGTTAATAATTTTTGAGTGACGGTGTCTTTTTTTTGTAACAGGTGTGCTTTAAGTTCTACTATATGGCTTACGGCATCAGCTACGGGTATCTTCAAGACTGTCGAACACGCGTGCTCGAGGGCCGACACACGTTTGTTCATGGATTGACGTACGAGGAGGACAACCGCAAGGTTTCCCTGAAACGCGAGTCGGTCGTCGCATGGCTCGAGAAATACGCGGACGAATATGGACAACCCCAACCTCACAAACCCGAGAAGCACCTTTCAGATGGATTGACCATCGAAGAGCTGTGGGACGAGTACCTTCAGAGCTTGGGTGAGAATGAGGAGAGCAAAAAACTCTCTCTCAGTTACTGGTACAAAATATTTGAAGAAGATTGCAAGAAGTGGCTAAAGATTCCATCGGTGAACCGATTTTCTCACTGCGATGTTTGCGCGTCCTTCAAGTTATAGAAGGAAGGCTTAACAAAATCTCAAAAAGGTGAATATTCATGAATAGCTTTGTGATGTGTTTATATGTTTATGTAATTTGTTCACTGACCCGATTTTGTGTATCATGCACAGGGCAATACAACGGGCCTCTCAACAAACATCTGGCAATCGCACGAGCGGAGCGCCGGAAGTTCTACAAACATGGTCGTAAAGCGAATATGACCAAGAGCATTGCCATGAACAAAACTTGGCATAAGTATGCCTCGGTGATCATCGATGGCATGACGCAGTGGACCACCCGACTGCCACACTTTCGACGTATCCCTAAACATCTGGACTCTGAGGACTTCCTTGACGTGCACAACATGGGGAGCATGATCGAGAACGTGGGCCGCTTCATGGATTTCAACTACGCCAACTTCAAGGACGATGCGAACTTCCTTGTCAACGTTTTGCACCGGGATATCCTCCGCATTCAAGAGCATCGACGCAACGGGGACGGGGAAAATTCATACCCGATGCCGGAAGTATTGTATGTACAACTTGACAATGTGAGCACCAACAAGAGCAAGTTGATGTTGGCATACGCAGCTTGGCTGGTGCACACGGGCGTCTTTCGCAAGGTGAAACTCAACTTTCTGTTGGTGGGACATACGCACGAGAACATTGACCAGATGGTTTCACGCTTCTCCGTGCGTCTACGACGCAAGCAAGCTTGGACGCTCGACGAGATGATAGAGGTCGCACAAGAATGCTTTACGGATGGTGTAATATGCGAGCACACCGAGAAGATCTTCGACTTCAGCTCTTGGTTTGATGGTCACGTCTTCGATTGCCACAATATTTTGGCACAACAGGCTTTCAAGTTCAAGATGAACGAGCACGGCGAAGTGGGCATGCAGTACAAACAGTATTCCATTTCACCAAAATGGTTACCCGAGACTCCATTGCCAAAGCTTGTTTCTACACCCCCTGTCGCGGGGCCTGGATACATCAAGCCGATTCCTTTTACCGAAGAACGCATCGAAAAGCTTGAGCATACCTTACAGGCGTTGAAGGACATTTTGGGCACAAAGCTCACGGAGGTGCACGAAAAGTTTTGGCGCGAGGATGTCATCGAGAAACACCGCCACCTAACTGCTGGTGGAGAATGTCAAGCGCCCGCGATACCCTTCCAGCATCCCGAGAAAATCGCCATCGAGCGCAATGCCACCTTGGTTCGACTGATAGAGGCGCCCGCGTTGGCGATAGAAGCTGCCGAGGCTGCCGCCGTCCCCGCTATACCGGTGCGCATCCAACGCCGAATTGATCGAGCGCCGATAGAAGTGTACAACGGTAAACGGAAACACCAAGGTCGAGCCCAAAAGCGAGCGGAGCAGTACGTGGACAACGCCCAGTGGGAGGTCACCTACGGCCAGATGACAGTCGGCAGCTTTGCGGTGGCTCTCGCGGTGGAATCTGAAAACGACAAGTTCGCTTTCCGCGTACAACTGAAGCGAAGCGAATTGTCGGATCCGTTGTACTTGGTGAAGGTGGAGGCGCGCTATCCGTCAACTCAACAGCTGCAATATCGCTATTTCCAACCCAAAAAGCACACCGACACCAAGAAGAAGCACCTCGGCAAGCAACTTGCGAGTCACGTAGGAGCTTTCGCAGCGCCACCGGGGCACCGACCGTCTACCGAGACTTTCGATAAGAATGAAATAGTGCTGGCATGGAATGTGGATGCGAAAGACCCCGAACGGAGTATACCGAACGAGCAATACGCGCAGATAGTCGTCGCTTTGCTTGCACAACAATCCAAACGCACGCGCAAGGACCTAGGTGACTTGAATGAATCGGATGATTCCGATGAAGACGAAGCTTTTGATAATTGCGTAGCGTTAGCGGTAGCACCTGAAGTGGACGCGTAAAGCAAGACGAAAAAAAAACATGTAAATAATATGTGTATAACGTGTATATAGATTCAGAGTCAAAAGTTCTTTGTGTTTTCACTCCTCCTAGATTTCGAAAAAGTGCATTTGACCTCAATTTTGTACCATAAAAACCATTAAATCCAATGCACAACCTGCACTTGCATGCTCTTGACTGTTAAAATGCGACTTTTTAATCCTATCATGAGGTAAATAAGGCAATATCATTTTCACATGAGAATATCATTTTCATCGAATAGTGTGTTGTACACCACTAACCCGTGGAGCGGGTGGTGGGACGGCATCATGCAAGTCCCCGTCGTCAGACTCCGTGTCAGCCACGCTGGCCGAATCATGCGTGGAAGAAATGTACGGAGGCAGGGGGTTGAAGGATTGAAGTGAGACCAGCGGCTCGGGCTCGAAGAAGCCCAATTTTACAGACATGTTGTCCATAAAGGACTGCTCGAAGGGCGGCTCACCGTCAGCGAACTGCTTCGGGTAAATTAGCGCGTCGCTCTCGGTCTCGATCGCCACCTCCGGCTCATGCTCCACGACGGCATCGTCGATCACGGAGGGCGTGGCCGAGCCGAAGTGCACCATCGGGAAGTGCTGAGCGTTGGACTCAGCACCACCAGCCACCTGCTTGAGCTCGCGGAGAGCGGTGCGTGCTTCGTGCACGCGGGTAGCAAGAAGTGAGGGTTGGGTGGGTGTCAATCCCGCGTACTGTGCTCGGAGGCCCACGTCAAAGTCCTCGGAGAACGTGAAGGGCTCCTCGTCCTGCCGAACCAAGGGATGCTCATGTTGTGCACAGAGTCGAGCAAAGGCCGTGTCGTCTTCAGCGTCGAACGCGGTCTGGAAGGCGGACACGAGGCCGTCGGCCGCGTCGGCTTGCTCAATCACGCACTTGTCGCACTCGATGTCGGCGGTGGGACAATTCGCGGAGTCGTGCCAAAACCCCGGAGGGCATCGGACACACTCCGGAACGAAGGCTTTGGAGACGACGTGGAACGACACGGAGTGCATGCCGAAATGCTTGTTGTCGTTGCGGCGGTGGCGGTCTTGCGGCCAATTCCCGCCCTTGGGGAGGGGCGAAGCGGCAAAGCGGTGCTTCATTTGGCGCTGCCGCCCATGGTACTTCCCATCTTCCCGACGGTTCTGGCGGTCACGCCAGGAGGAAGGGGGAAAATGCACACCTGGCTTGCCTGAAGGCTTGCCCGTAGACGGAGCCGACCACCTCGTCGTTGGCTCGTCGTTCGCATTCTCGTCGGAGAGCGTGGCAAGCACCTTGTTGGCGGCGTCGATGTGGAATTGAAAGTCTTTGATCAGGGCCCTCACGTCAACGTCGGACGGCAGACCAGAGTACAACACATTGGACTTGTCCACGAAGGGCACGTGCTTGTTCCTGCCGGCGTTGGCATCCCAAATCTCGAGGACGTGGGCGTAGATGTCTTCGAGCTCGACCTTGGCCAACTCAACGTCGAGACGAAGCGGGGTGATCACTTTGTCGTAGAACTCGGGGTCGAGTGAAGCCAGAAGTTGCTTTTTGGCCATCATGTCGTCGAGTGGTCCAGAGGCGCCGTTGCCGATAGCAGTCAGGCATGCGTCGAAATCCTGAATAAGTGGGTCGGGGTCCTTCCTGTCGTCGAAATAAATTGAGCAAAGCTCCTCGTAATGTCCAAGAGGTCGAACCACGCGAGGGATCAACCTCTTGGTGACCTTGAGAAGAGCACGCTTGCCATCCTGAGGCGAAGCCCGCCCCGAAGCCTCAACCCAACGCCGCGCGGGTGAATTTGGAGAAGTCAACGATGTCAAAGTCGAGAAGAGGATGACATTGAAGATGGCGTTGACCTCCTTTTGCGTGTCCGTCAAATCAAAAAGAGCGGCGTTGTTGGGGTCCTTCTGCTCGAACGCGCGCTGCAAGGACTTCACAATAGACGTCCAGAGCGTGTTACGGCGTACTTCATCTCCATGAAAGGTGTCTTCCTTGGAGCCCAAGGCGTCGCGAGAAATTCTCTTGATGATGTCGACGTCCCAAGTGGAATTCTGGACAGCCGCAGCTCGAGGCCGGTCCGGAGCCGTGAGATTGACAGCCGGAGAATTTGGCGTCGGTCTATAGCGAGACCCGACGTCGCGTGAAAAAATCGTGTCTAGTCGAATTCGATTGTTGGCCCCCAAGGGAGGCGTGACGTGTGAATTTACACTCATGATGAAAATCCAGTAGGTGGGAGCGTTGGGGTAGAGGGCCGATGTCGGAGAACACAGAAAAGCGATGGTCGAGAGCCGTAAGATGCAGTTTCGGAACGGATAATCAAGGAAGCCGTAACTGTGAAATTGCAAGATCGTAACGCGGCGGCCAAGGAAACTCACGACAAAAATTGATCAAGTTTCAGTCGAGTAAAATCCAACGCGGACAATACAAATTAATCCCAGGTAGGCGAACGCTGCAGCGATACCAATTTAATCCGCCCGTAAACTAGCTCTCGACTGCAACTGCGAAAATCACGACATCAAATTTAGCCCCCAACGCCCCGCCAAGCGGAGTGGCTTAGCCACTCATGCAATCAAAAGTAGTGGAAGGTGCCTGGCGCACCATAACCTGTGGGATATATAGTGCCGACTATATATTGAGGTGCTAATACTCAGAATGCTTACACTTAAGATAACATAAGAAGTCAAGTTAGATTGAGTGTCGCTCGGCTTAAGCCCGAAACCCTGAACCTGTGACAGCCGTACTGTACGGAGTACTAGTACAGACACGAGGACTGTGACACACACGGGGTGTCACATCCAGCATTACGCGCATGATGCTCTTCAAACACGGTTGGTGAAAACAAAATGTTGGGCCAACACTTGCCTCCGGAGGGTGAGCCCCGTGCCTCTCGACACTCCTCGCCCGTCTGGGCTGCTGTTCTGGTTATCTGTAGCCTGGCCTTATGTACCTCGGCACTACTGTTTGGGTACTCTCTGGGTCTGCGGCAGTCAATCAGTCAGTCAGTCAGTCAACTTACCCCACCGGCAGGGGGGTCCGTCGGCCGTTCTGCTGGTCAGCTTTTCTCAGCTGATGGACTGGCTACCGGTGATACCGGCTTATGTCTGGTCTCTCGTTATGCTGTGGGTACTTATGCTTCTGTGGAGCTTGGTGTATTGTCTGGTCAGCTTGGTGTATACTGTCTGGTCAGCATGCCCGATTGCCTCGCTCAACCCCTACGGCGTTCAGCGTTTTCACTGTGTCACTAGGACATTCTAGTAGTATCACTGTTGATCGCCGACTTTCCTTCCGTCATCACTCATCAGTGATGGCCGTCATTCAGGAGACGGATCGTCTGATCTCACTCCCCGGATCGAGGAAATGAAGTCTGATCACGAAGTGGCTGTTCACCTCCAGCTTCGAAGTCCAAGTGTCGCAGAGTGTCGCTCTTAAGTCGGAAATTGGTGAAAATACTTCACTTTTCCTACCTGCTGACGATTGCTGCGTCTTTCTTCTTCGTTTCCTAACGCAAATTTTCTTCCCTGTCCGCCCACTCACGGGGAGGCTGAAGTTCCCCCCCCCCACTGTATGGGGGTTCAGCTCCTCCTAGCATCACCCCTTGCTGCGTGTGTCACTGGTCGTGTGTCACCGTATGACACACACCTGCTAGAAAACTCACTGCCGTAATTCTTCTATCAGTTTTGTATCACCGGTTTCCACCAGCCACTGCTTTCTGAGTCCCTGTTCAGTGATATCGCTATATATCTTCAACAATATATATACCAATTATCACCTGTTCTATCAGGTTATCGTCCCACTTCACGTGAGTGGTGATTCCGGTTGGTTCGGCTCGCTTCGGTTTATCCGATTCTAAGAAACCGTCAGCACCGTTTTTGATTACCTTCAACGCGCAGATTAATTAACTGCGTACCGTCACAGCGGCATTTTTTCCGTCTCCGTTCCTCTTGCCGCTGCCGTTTATCGTGGGTTACCCTACCGTTTGTGACTGGGAATCTACGCACCGTCTCCGTCAGCTTTGGACATTCTGGATTATTTTCTGCCTAACATGTCACAACAGCGCCAGATCGGGCTTGCTGAGGCCCTCCGTTCAGCAAGGCGGGCAAGTGCCACGCCGTCACCGTCACCCGTGGACTCCGGTGGTGCTACACCGGGTCCCACACGTCCGAGAAGAATTGTCTCCACCGCTTCTCTACGTTCGCGTCCATCATCGCTGCGGCCGTCTCCACTGCCGTCCGAATTCTTCAACGACCCATCAGTCCTTGTCTCCACCCCGGTGGAGGAAGGCCGGGAGGAGGAGTATTTGGAGCAGCTATCGTATGCCTTCACGTACTCCGCCGACATCATCGCGGTTTTACGTCCTGGGGGCTACAACCAAAAGCACGGCTATACCCTTGACACCGAGACTGCCGACACCGATTTCAACGCCTTACTCGCGGCCTTTCGACACGTGCTCTACCCCGTGTCCTTCCCCGAGTTCTCCAAACTTTTGGACCTTGAGCACGACTACGACTTCTACCACGTGGTGCTCAACGAGATCGTTTTCACCGTCCTCCCCATCGTTCTTCGCGGTACTGCGCTCGCTCTCTACACTGAGGCGGCTCGTTCCCACCCTGGGGACGGCCGTTACATTTTACAGCGCCTCCGCTACGAGGTTGAGGGGGTCCCCGATTCCGACTCCGACCGTTTTTGGGTTAAAATGCGCTCTTCCATCATCAACGAGCCCGACGACCCGTCCCCCCAGCTTACAGCTATCCGTACTCTCGGCGACAAGCACGCCAGGATCAACCCGGACTACAACGAGGCCAAGAGGGTCAAAGACCTTTGGCACATCTTGACCAACTCGGCCAAGCAATCACCGTACGTCACCCCCTTGTACGTCAACGTCATCCGCGACTTGCGAGGTGGTGTGCCCTTCTCCTTCTCCACCCTCTGCCTGCGGATCCGCACCGTCTGGCGCGAGGAGCTTGACTTCGCCACCCCTGTGAAGGACACCGGCTACGACGTGCCTTCTCGTGGTGGTGGTGGTGGACGTGAGAAGAAACCGTCCCTCAACGCCGTCTCCTTTAACCGTAACCCCGCCTACACCACCAAGCCCGTCGGTGAGTGGAAGGCGGAGCCCGCTGGCGCCATGGTGAGGCGCTGGGTGGGCGTCGGCTACCCCTGCATTCTTTGCTTTCGCATGTGGGGTATCACTGATGCGCACCCTGACACCCGTGGGTGCTGCCCTTACATGTGTAAGGAGGCATTCGGCGATGGGCGAGCGCCCGACACCGCGCTCCCCGCTGGGAAGCGGCCTCCGCCCCCAGAGTTCGCTGCTGCCATCGCGGCATTCCGGGCACCGGACTGCCCTGCAGACGCCCCTCCGGTGGTGCCGGTCCCCCAGTCCGACACCCCTGCGGACGTGGCAGTCATGACGTTCGTTGCCCCCGTGACCGACCCGTCACCGCCGCTTGCGCCGTTATCCGCATCTACGGCATGCGAGCCGGTGGTGCCGTCTGCGGAGCCACCGCTTACGCAACCGGCTCTGCACTTGGCATGCTCTGACCCCGAGGAGGTACCCGAGGACTCCGATGGCGACGCCGCCCTTCATGGCTTCACTGGAGAGGAAGACTTCGATTGGCCGGCTTTCCGAGAGACACCTTGGATTCCTTCATTCAGCGGAGCGCCGAAACCAACTGGACCGTAGAGCGGGACTAGCCCGCCTAGCCTGTTTAATTGTCTTTTGAGTGCCTAGGCAGCGCCCATGCACGGATGTGCTTCTAGCTGGGTTGGAAAAGGCCCCCTCGGCTTGGACATTAAATTGACAATTGGGTTGGGGTTTAGGGTTTTCCCTTGCTCTTGCATGGCCACTCACACCTTCGGGGTGAGGTGGTGTCACGGGGAGACTGAAAGTTCCCCCCACTGTATGGGGGGTTCAGCTCCTCCTAGCATCACCCCTTGCTGCGTGTGTCACTGGTCGTGTGTCACCGTCTGACACACACCTGCTAGAAAACTCACTGCCGTAATTCTTCTATCAGTTTTGTATCACCGGTTTCCACCAGCCACTGCTTTCTGAGCCCCTGTTGCAGTGATATCGCTATATATCTTCAACAATATATATACCTATTATCACCTGTTTCATCAAATTCCCCGACCGTACGGTCGAAAATATGATTATCGAACGCGAGTAGATACTCGCAACGTCGTGGATTTGCAAACGCAATGACATGCAAAATCGCCACGTGGATCGAAAACAAAGAAGCGCGGACGATTGTGTCACATAACACATATGGCACAAATGAAAGTCGCCATCCGGCCTGGTTAGAATTTGTGGAAGGGTAACGTAAGGCGGCAATCACTTATGCCACCATAATATTACTTTCGGTTGTTATTGTTCAATAGCAGCCGCGTCAACATAGCGTTCGCATAGCGAGCCCTGACAGTGAGTGATGCTGGAATCTGTATAGGCAGCCCTGACTGGGAGTCCCGGTGCAGGCCCCTATGACAGACCCCTAGGACCAACACTGGACTGCTGACTGATCTATAGGTTCGTGCCGTGACACACGCTGTGTCACAGGTAGGCTAGTTTCCGAGACCGTTGCGAGACCGTTCCGGGTATATCTAGCTTAGGGTTTATTTATCTTCACACAGTTTATCCACACAGTTCGGGACCCTCTGATATCTAGTGAACTAGGATATTCCGGTAGGTCGTGCGTCGTGGCCCCATCCACGCTTTATTCCACTTGCTAGTTTGGCCATGATTGGCTAAACGGCCGCTCGGAGAGGTGGTGCGCGTTTGCGCGTTTGGGTATCAGCGAGAATTTTGAGATGAGCAGCTTGCGGTGAGCGCCTTTGAGCCGCAGCTATGGGGTGCCGGCTTGGATCGGGTTTCGTCGACGCAATGTTCATTCACGGTTTTCTGCTAGTCTTGATCCCGCTGGCTACCGATTTTTGGGCTGGTGACCTTGGCGCCTTTGACCTCGACAACATCTTCCTTTGCCCCTCGCTCGCATGGCTCGACCGCTCGTTCCGTATCTGTGACGTCGCATTTTCTCCGCGACCCTACCCAAACGTGCTACAGCGTACCGCCTCCCCTCAGGCTTTTCTAGAGATGGGAATTACTACGAGATCCAAGAAGTCCCTCACGAGGGACAGCGACATCGACGCCTCTCTGAGGTTGATCGACGGGGTACGGAACACACCGACGGCGGCTACGCCTTCTGTTCCTATCCCCAACCCTGCATCGAACGTAGACGAGGACGTGGCCGTCAGACGTTACCTGCAGGAGCAGTCCAAGCTCGTCGACGAGATCTACAAGACGCGACTGCATCGAGCTTGGGCCAAGAGTATCCGCGAGGATATTCTTGGCGACAAGAAACATCATTTTCGCGGTACGGACGACGCTGGCCTTCTGTCCGACCTGGTGGTGCAGCTGCGTACGGAGTTTCAGTCGGCCGGTCTGGAGCTACGTGCCTTTGACCTCGACGACCCTCTGGCACCCGTGGTCAACAGGGTGAATGGGCTTCTCTACGACGTTCTTGCCCTGGTGATTGAGAAGCACAGCAACGCGTTCGTCTGGCTGACTGGTACGGATTCTTCGACTGACCGAGATGGACGGCGAGCTCTCATCGACGTTATCAAGGGCTGTGTGCCGGTGGCACTACGGGAGTCGCAGCAGGAGGAGCACGCCGCGTTACGTTATCCCGCAAACGTTGACCCGCAGCCGATTTTGGCTAAGGAACAACGTTTGGTGCGGGATAACAGAGCGTCTGACTGGACACCGACGGAGGCTACCAGAAAATTAAGCCTCTACACCCGACTCGACCCGACCTTCTACGCTGCGGTGAAGGTCCGCTATCCCATGGCCGCTGACTTGACTCAGGTGTCGCTGGTTTCGCTCCGTTCCATGGTTGTGGAGATTTACCAGGCTTGGGCACAGACGGGCCGGGGGAAGGTGGCTTCTGGCGCGGACGGCATCTCCGCGCACCTTTCCAGCAGCGAGTACGACGCCCTTCTTCAGAAGATCGCGGAGCTGAAGGAGCTCGTGCAGCGGCAACACGGTGAGGCCGCTCCGGTTGTGCGGCAACAACGGGAGCGGGTGCAGCAGCGGCGGCAGCAGCAGCGGGGGCAGCAGCCGCGAGGATTCCGTGTGGGGACCCACAAGGCCCCACCGGTGGGATTCGACCGCGACGATCAACGAGCGAAGCCGTTCTGCGGTAGGTGCAAGAAGGCGGGAAAAGGTGAGGCGTATCACTTTTACCGCGACTGCCCGTTGGGCGGGCGCCAACACCCGCCCACCTCTGCCGCGGCATTTTGCGTTCCCATCGACGAGGAGGACGCAGAGGGGGTGCACGCGCTCGCCATGTGTGCATTGTTCCAGCAGGCGGCGGATGACGGGGCGGAGTCCTTCGCACGTGCGGCAGCCGCGTACGGGCCGCCCGCGGTGCTTTGTGCGGGAGCGGTGGGCGGCATCGACGTGTCCGCCTACGGCTTCACCGTGGAGCAGCAGCCGGCTTCCGAGGGAGATGACATTCTCCGCCGGCTCGACGATCTTGCCGCGGAGGTTCACTCCGCGGCCAACCCGCAGGTGCATTACACCCACGCATCTTTCCCGCCTCCTGCCGGCATCGGGCTGGAGGCTTCGGCTCTGGTGTGCGGACCCGCCGCAGCGGTGGCCACACCGGAGGAGCAGGTTCCGGCAGGTGGTGCGGCGGCATCGGCATCCGCCGTGCCGGCCCCTGCTATGCCTGTCTCGCAGGGAAAGGATGTGAAGCCCGCGCCACTTCAATCGGCGCGGGTGACCACCACAGCGGACGCGGACGGTGAGTTCGCTGGGTTCGTTTAGACCGTGAACCACGCCGCCATCGGACAGGTTGATCTCACGGGTTACGACACGGACGATTACGAGGACCTCGCCGACGGCAGCTTCGTCGTGAAGCCGCGGACTTCGACAATTTCGGCAAATCATTCGTCAACACCCGCAGCCCGAGCACCTCACTCTGGTGGTGCTCTGGGAGATTGGCGTGACGGTGCCCCCCGCAGCCACGGCTGCGGAAAGCCTCCGTGGGGCTTCCCCGCCCACGCGGGCTTGTGGGGGATGCCCTTCCTTCTTTCCTTCATTCTCTTGATTTCTGTCATGGGAGTGGGAGCTGCCACCTATACGGTGGCCAATGACATCGACCCTGTGCAGGTATCGGGTCAGGCTGTGCCGCGGCCTGTGCTGTGCAGGGGAGAGGAGGCGCCGCTTGCTACGGTGCCGTGTGCTATTCCGCCTCGTCTCCACCGGCGGGTACAGAGGCGGCAGGGCCTCTATATGGCTCCGGTGCCATGGCATCCCGGGCCGCCGCCGCCTGCCATGTTATTTGAAGACGGTCCTCCGCTGTCGCCGGCATCGTCTTCGGATGACGAGGCCCCACCGTCAGGCAGCACTTGGCAGCACCCCGGTGTGGTGCAGCCTCCCGTGATCGACGAATCAGCAACACCGACTCCGTCAAATTCTCTGGCGAATGATTTTTCAGTGATCGATACCTTACACTTTGGCCGCCCCGTGTTGCTCCGCCGTGCTACTGCGGGCTACTACGGTGGTCGGTGTGGTGAAGGTGCTCCTCTGGCCTTTGACCCCGAGTAGTTATGTTACTGGTTCTGGCAGTACACCACTTGTCTGGTGGTGTGCTGAGATCTACTTTGACCTCAACACGGTCTTCAATTTGGTTTATGCTTTTACTTTGACACCTTTGAACTCTTCAATCTGACTTACTGGCACAGAGCTTTTCAGTAGTTTAGCAGGACTTGCATTGCCTGTATGGTTTCTCTTGTGCTGGTTAGAGGTTTCCAATTTGTGTATCAGAATAGCACAGTTGGATTAGCAGTTAGGACTTGTCACCCTGGCTTCTGCCCTAGAGATTTACATTTCTGACTCTCCTAGCCAGTCACCACCCACAGTGCTGGGGTGGTGTGCTGGAATCTGTATAGGCAGCCCTGTGTGACTGGGAGTCCCGGTGCAGGCCCCTATGACAGACCCCTAGGACCAACACTGGACTGCTGACTGATCTATAGGTTCGTGCTGTGACACACGCTGTGTCACAGGTAGGCTAGTTTCCGAGACCGTTGCGAGACCGTTCCGGGTATATCTAGCTTAGGGTTTATTTATCTTCACACAGTTTATCCACACAGTTCGGGACCCTCTGATATCTAGTGAACTAGGATATTCCGGTAAGTGACATCTGTCATCGAGAGGCCAAGTATATGGCATCGAGATGGCGAAGCAAGACAAGTCTTGAAGAACCGAAGTGTCCTGATAAGACGCGTCTTCGCTTCTAGCATGAAATGAACAGCATGCGAGCATCAAAGGCTATATCGACCAGCCGATGCGGGTAGTTCACCCAGTGCCCTCGGGTTCACAACCCGATGGTGGTACGATGGTGGTACCACCATCGGGTTGTGAACCCGAGGGCACTGGGCCCCGAGCACGGCGTAAGCGAGCGCGTTGGCGTGACCAGGTCGCAGCAGTCGGCCAGCCTGGTGCTGAAGGTGGCCCCTCCACCGAGCAGCCGCCAGGACCAGAGGTCCCCACCGTTCCGAGCCCTCAGGAGCAGAAGTCGAGAGCCCCGGCACCAATCGTTCCGCCAGTCACTACCCCGCCGCCAGCTCCACGGTCCACAGATCAGGCCCCCCCCGGAACCTCCGGAGGACGAAATAGACGAGACAGTGTCGCCAGAAATCTGGCAGCGGCTTAGGGACCTGGAAAAGGAATTTGCGGATGTCATTTGCACAGAGCTGTCGGACTCGGTCCAGTCAAGGGAGTACAAGGCCGGCATCCGGCTCCGGCCAGATTGGAACGGGAACCCCTTGCATCGGCGAGGATACAAGCTGTCGCAGGAGGAGTTGCGGCAACTCCGGCAACAGCTAGACGAACTCTTAGCCAAAGGGTACATACGACCCTCAGCCTCTCCGTGGGGCTGTCCCGCGTTGATGGTCCCCAAGCCAAGTAACCCCAAGGAGCTGCGTCTAGTCATCGACTACAGACAGATCAATGATGAGATCACGATCAAAGATAAGTACCCCCTTCCGGATGTGCAGAGTCTCTTAGATGACCTACCGGATGGGCTACCGTCTTCTCTACGATGGATGCCCTTTGGGGATTCTGGCAGGTCCCTTCGCGTTGCCTACCCACGAATGGGTCTGCTGGAGGTCTGCTTTATATCTTCGGATCTATGAAAGTACTCTGGATGGTAGTGGTATCCAGATACTAAGTAATCAGAGCAATGCTCATAGTAATCTCTATAAGCTATTTGTCAGATATCAAAGTGAATTCTGATCTGTGAGATTTACTAAGATATGCTTTGAAGTGATCAGGTTCTGAATCAATTGTCAAAATGCATAGTAGATGATGGTGTTGCTCCAGCGATAGAATGAAAAGGGCATGGACAATGCTCAACAGTGATCAGCTGTTTTTTGAGCACTGTCGTATATTGCCTTCGGGTCTGGAGATATTCTCCATCCAGCCCTTCAGCATGATTGTGGATTGATCCTGTTCCCTTATCTATCGCCATTACTGACATCCCACACGCCCATGTGTTTGTGGGATGGTATCTATGCATTATACATGTGATGTTGATATTATACATTGATCATATACACTTACTGACTCAGTGTAATGTCAGTATATCTACAGTGTTATAGTGGTGGTATACTCTGATGTGATCCCATCAGATACATGAAGTTCATTATGAAGAAATCATAGATGCATATTTCTCCGGCTCTATCATATTAAATGAAGGGCACTGACATAGGAGAACGATGCTTTTTCAAATGTGAATAAGCTATATTGTAAGCTTACGACCATCACTTTGACGTCAACAGCCTAAGATGCTGATTGTCGAAATTCAAGAGTTGAAGGATTCGTTGAATCAACCTTGGTAACATGTGTTTTGATTGATGAATTGTTGATCCATGGTTTCTCCCCAAATCTAGAGAAGCTGGCACACAAGTTGTTGCCAATGTCTTAAGTAAAGCATCTGAGCAAAGGATTGCCAGTTGTGCCATCAGGCATCGAATTCCATAACAGCAAAGCCAAGTGAGTGATATCCGCCACTCTAGCTACTTGCCCGTCATTCCTTCCAGGTTCATGACAAGAGACAATTCATCAAAGTCATACACCAATGCATAAGTTACATGCATGGTTGCACCATTTGTATCCGAATGCAACCCCATCGAGGTTAACCCCTCTTCCGGAAGGTGGATGTTGCCATTATGGTGTTGCCTGCTTTTTTTTGAATAACGCTCGTGTCCGTGGTCCAATTCGAACTTTAAAGATACCGCCGGAAACGTCTCGGCGAGGCGCATCGCGCCGCACCGTGCACAATATATTGTTGTAAACATGCACAAAGCGTTTCGGTGTCAAGTTACAAATTGCGATTGTTACATCTGCTCAACATATTCCCAACTATAAACCCTACTCTTGACCCTAATGTCGGCTCCATAAACCCTATAAAGTTCATATTCTAGGTCCACGGTCAAAACGAGGGTTGTTACATCATTAGGGCTTGTATAGCTTAAATGTAGCGAATTTGTATGTGTCGGTTTTCATTTAACTTGGAATTTTATGCAAAATGTTGCTTCTTCACAATTTCCATACACATGTTTGAATGCGCCTTGATGCGACGTTTTCGGATCTGTTTTCAAAACTGTGATCGGAGGTCAAATGCCTTAACAAATCAAAATTGAGTACAGGATTTTCGATGCTTCGTTTTCGAAGCACATACCGGAAGAGGGGTTAAGCATCTAGACAGCAACTCTGGCCAACCAAAAGCCTTCCTGTCTTCGGATATCTTGAGCATTCTCATTTCCAGCTCCATTATGGACTAGGAAGCATCATGACTGTGCCTCGCCAGGACGCTGATCCTCAAAGCCGCACACTTGAGGCGAGCCTTACGAGACAATGACCTTGGCCTGTGGGGCGTCAATCCCTTATCAAATCCTGAACACTTGTTAACACCTGGATAAATTTATCATGATGCAACTTAAGTGGGATTATAAGTTCCACATAATCATATTGTCTACGTATGCATATGGTTACAATAGGTCGCAGCTTCTAGAACATTGTGGCTTCTGAGTCAAAAGCTGATAGCCGATGACTTTTGCCAATAATTGCCGACCAAATAATAATCAGGCCGTGGAAACATGTACCCAAGGGTTTTCGTCGATCGGTCGTATATATATCAGGGCTGCATCCCAAGAACTGCAGGGCTGCATCCCAAGAACTGCAGGGCTGCATCCCAAGAACTGCAGGGCTGCATCCCAAGAACTGCAGGGCCGCATCCCGAGAATTGCAGGGTTACATCCCTAACATTTTTACCCTGCATCAAATTGATATGACAGGAGCAGGAATTGATCCTTCATTGCTAAGGTGTAGTGAGCCTTGTATAAATCACACCCTTACACAAATACGCATATGCGGGTACCAATATCTGTGAAAAACTGCTAATGCTACCTTTGCCAAGACCGTGGTTTGTCATCGGATTCTGTGGCCAGTCATCCGAAGCTACCGGAGACATCGACTGAGGTAGACGGAGTTGTGATCCTAAGTTATGCCTGACACACATAACTAAAACAAATTTCACATTAGTACGTGGCGAATCCACTCTGAATCGGCAGATGTTTGTCAAAGCGTGCGTACTGGACTAAAAGAATTGAGGAGTTGAGCAGACCGGTTAAGGATTATAAGTCCAATTCCGTTAAGCAGGGCCACTCCGTTTGCATTAAAACAAGCCCCCGGTGAAATAACTCCGGAAACATCGGGCTCCCCGAACCACCTGTGAACCTCCAAAGTAGCTTCAGGAGGGGAGGAAGGGTTGGGTGCACTATATATGATAACTGTGGAAACATGTACCGGTTTGTCGATCAGTTATATATATCAGGCCGAGAATCGTTCGATTATAAATTGTTAAATCGTGGGATCATCGTTCGCAAAGGCGTCGACGGCTAGCGCAAATAATCCGTAACGTAAACCTCGGATACCTTGAATCGTCACTCTGAATCACGATACGCTATAAGCGTCAATCTGAATCACGAAACGCAATTCATGGAACCTTGAATCGTCACTCTGCAATACGATACGCAATTCATGGGGGCTACATCCTAAGAACTGTAAGGCTAAATGCCTAAGGTGAGGGACAAAAGTGGACTCAGTTCCCCCCAATATCCTAAAAACACCATGAGGGACGCCTCACATCGGTGTAAGAAGACTGGTACCAGCAGAAGCAACAACAACAAAGACATCAAAGACATATACAAAGGTATGCCCGTTGTGAGGTCACAACTCTTTTAAGAGGGGAGATCTGTCGGGGTTATGACCGATGACACATGTGTCATACATGTCATACGTGTTATACCTGTCAGACATGTCATACCATGTCATGTCATGTCATGTCGAGTCATGTCATATATTATAATGACAGACAGTCGTCAGTACGGTCGACTATGACTGTACATGTCATCGAGATGATAAGTCACATCATCTGTCATTTATTCAAGGTAAGACTTGAATGACACATGTCATCGAGAGGCCGTATGTCGGACTCGAGAATGGCGAAGCAAGATGCTATCTTGAAGTACCGAACGGTTCGGAGAAGAAATCATCTTCGCTTCTAGCATGTGCGGAACAAGCATGCGAGTATCATATGGCGAACGCATTATTCGTTCAGCCGATACTAGTCGTTCAACCAATGCCTCGGGCTCACAACCCAATAGCGGTCCCATCTATGAGATGGGAGGCATTCGGTATAGATGAGGTAGCGTTGTGCTACAGCAGTATCTTCGGACGAAGTCTGCACTCATCACCCGCTCTTAAGCTGCACGCGTGTTACTGTTCAATAACACCTGTGCTATCTTATTATATCATATATATCTTAAGGTTCGCTTGTGCGTCCTTATCACCTATGTTGGCAAGATCTCGAGTTGCTCTTTCTGCAGGGTCTTTTCAAAATTTTCATCCGAGGTCATCTTCACCCTCAAAATATCGATTTGTCGCAAACGCGTGCATATGATGGGACAAATACTGCTAGCCCTGAGCAACCTCAACACTCGCGCGTATATATCCAACTTGTCCTTAACATTCACATGAGTCAGTAATAATCCAGGCATATCTTAACACAACACGCGATCGTAGAGCTACAAAATTTTTGAAATTCTGATATTCTGAGATCACATGCCAAGCTCTTATATACAAGCCCAAATTTCTAACATGTAAAAAGATAAAAACAACAGTAAATATATTCATCAAAAGATCAATAGAATAACCAAAAGTACGAATTATTGTACAAACCTGTGAGCAGAACTGTCTTAGCGGTCTAGCACTGGCACGCGAACAGCCACCTAGCACTTGCGAAGGCAAAACAATAATGAGTCCTCTAGTTCTGACCTGCGGTCAGAGCTTACTTATATCTCGAGTCATTGTCACATCTGCAAAAACTGTAACAGGCTTCCGCGCCCTGAAATCTTCATCTGCCAATAGAAAGTCATTATTCTATGCCAGCTTTAACAATGTTACCGTTTACTGTCTTCTGACTGACACATCAGTGGCAAACTTGTAACTGTCATCCTCTTATCACTTCGCGGTCACCTGATAATGACCATATCTTCTTCACCAAGTCTGTTTCTCTCGAGCAGTCATCCCGCATGAGATCTGTCATACTTGTCATATCTGTCACGCCTGTCACTAGCTGGACAAACCCGGCACGGTACCATGGGAGGCCGGCGTTTCAAAGTCTCTAAAATACATACATACAAACTTTCATAAATCTTGCGTTCTGTCTTTTCATTAAAAAACGTTAAATCAATTTTCTTGTTAAGTTCATCGATAAGCAACTCATAAAATCGTGAATCTTCAAGAAGATCAATCATACTCTTAAATGTCAATACTTGTAATTCATCCATTCTCTATATATATCATATTCATATATAAAAAGTTCTACGTTTATCTTTCAAAAATTGAAAATATTCTTTTACACATTTGAAAAGATGAGCATATAGTTCGCTCATATCATTTCGTGAATGTTTTGACATCATTTTTAATATTAATACACATTATCTTTTTAGCTTAAACCTTTCCAAAATGGGTTTTCAGAAGCGTGTCGTCATTCACGTATATTTCGTCTATTATTAACGCGAGTAACCATATTTTGATTTGGTTTCAATCTTTCATCGGTCATATTTATCGCTTTTAATACATCTTTGTAGTTTGCGAAGTATTCATCATTCCTTATAGGTGATACATTGTTTAGTTTCAAAGTTTTTTTAACTTCAGATTCATAATTATTCACCAATTTGACTGGGTCTTTTCCATTCAAAGAAAAGTAGCTTCCGACTTGTGCTTGCGTGAAGATTTTAACATATAGTATAAAAAAGGAATTACCATATGCTGCATAATAGTCGTTTAATCTTACTTTTTAGGAATTTTGTGTTTTACCGAGTTTAACATACGTTGATGTTCGTCCACAACCTTTGGGAATCTCTATTACATAGAAAGCGTGTTTAGATTTGTTTTTGTTATAAAATGAATTCTCATTACCTTTATCTGAGTTTATAGATAAATCATATCTTTTACGTTCATTATATGTAGCATAACCAATTCTTGAGTTCATTGTTCTTTATATAATTTACCATAGAATTAAATTCGCATAATAACCTGGTGTGCCGATCTTTTTCAAATCGTTTTTATGTCTAATTCTATACAATCTTCGTCGTTCATTTGCATATTCTATACCTTTTTCCAAAATGTAAGTTGGATAGTCTTTATATCGGATATCCCCTATTGATACAAGTTTTTTATTATCTCTATCGAAAACACCTTCTTCCCTCCTTGAGGAAGTGTGAACACATAGGCAGGTCAGTTGCCTATATACCTTATGATATAGTAGCAGTCCTTATAGGAAGCAGCCGATACAGTTTTAGGGTTGCAGCCCTACAGTTCTTGGGTTGTCGCCCTGCAGTTTTTGGGTTGTCGCCCTACAGTTCTTGGGTTGTTGCCCGAAATATTGTCATGTCCGTGCTGATTTCAGCATGACAAATATGCCAAACACGAAGTGTTTCCTATTATATAGGTGGCGTTTAGGGTATGTAACGTTACAGTGATCCTTATCCCCCAACAGTGATGTTAGGGTGTTACTTGCCATCAGTAACCCTAAAATATGTTAAATTAAAGCAGTATAAACATTTTGCAAAGATATTTAAGCAAAACTGCATTTAATTTTTCACTGTGTGTCACGTGGTTTTTTTAGAGGTACGTTACACCCCTGACACACACACGTGATTTTTAGGGTGTTACAGGGTGTTACAGGTGCTGTAATATTTTGGGCATATTTATCAATAGCTGAATAATCAGATCAGCGAAAAAAATCAACCCGAATTTTTCATTTTGAAATCATGCGTGTGAACTTTTTACGCATTTCGTTACAGCCAATATGTACACCCCTATATATTACACACCTAATATCTAGGGTGTTACACGAGATATGACCATGGTCATTATGTTTTTCTGATACCTTAATAAGTATAAAATCATAATTTGAAATAAAATGGGGTCGGAATTTCAATTTTGAAATTTATCGCCAACGATTTTTACCCATTTTTCACCTTTTTTGGCCATTTGATTATATCACCTCAGTAATATATCTCGGTGTGTGTGGAAGTTGCAAGTTACAGAACTAACGCAACTTATCTCACTTTTGCACATGATAATTTTCATGGCATAATAGTGAATATCTCTGATGGTCAACATCTGTGGTTGATCATAAATATGGGTTTTACTGATTTGAAACCCATGGAAGTTGGTTCACTTCCTGATGATTTATAGGTGTATCAACTGTAAGCGGATTAACCACTTAAGTGATAACTTGTCAGAACCTATGATATATTTGGGCATATGGCTGTGCACTAAGAGCATATCAAAGTGATATCTTTAGATTCCAAATATATCAGGACACAGGTTGATAATAATCTAAGCAGTTCAACACAACACAATGTGTGTGTGTGTGTGCCCACAACAACCTATGTCAGTCAGTTCAATATGTAAGTACTGATCTGAGTATGTACATGCTTTTTGTGCTGATCATTACTGAATCAATTGTCACAATGCAGTATGGGTGTTGTTCTTGCTCCAGCGATAATGAAAAGGTATGGACAGTGTTCAGCAGTTACCAGCTGCATTGTGAACACTGTATACAGTACTGCCTTCGGGTCTGGAGATATTCTCCATCCAGCCCTTTAGCATGTAGTTTTATCCTGTTTACCTTAGCTATCGCCATCACTGACATCCAACACGCACATGTGTTTGTTGGATGGTATCTATATTATCATACACGTAGTTGATATCGTATAGTTGATCATTTCACTTACTGAGTTAGTGAATGTCATTATACATAGTAATGTCAGTGGTGTGTGCATTGTGCAGGTACTTGCTGATTTAGTACATGTAAGTGTGTGTGTGGAACTATACACACTTGTATACAGGTGATAATGGTATTACAATATACCAAGATGATTTATCATGCAGGATGATCTGTATACCAAGTACTGAATAAATCCAACATGATATATATATATCAGATTAGTGGTTATTGTAATCCTGCATACTCTCATTTACAATAATGAGTTGCTTGATTTATTTTACATGTAGCTCCGGTGAGCATTCCATTCAGTGATCCACCATAGAACGAACATGCTCATCCCTAATCCTTCGTCAGAGCATGTCGAGCTAATTATGGTGTTAAGATCACCTTCAGGCACCTTACACTTACATGGGTTCCAATATAGCTTGCATGCACTGCAGTATGCTTTGTGCAATGTATAATGTATTGTGATGTGATGCTATATGTCCCAGTTGTTATCATGATCAAACTGGTTAATACATTACAGTTGTTATCGTGGTCAAGCTGTATGAATAATGCATGCACAATTCACAGTGATGCAGTCACTCAGCATATAATGTATATGTGGTGTAATGCACATATGCTGCATGCACTCAGTATATACTCAATAATGGTGTATACTGCAAGTAATGTGTGTATGTGTGTGGTGCTGCAGTCATTTTAATCTCCGCACACTCGAATTTTCCACACACTATGATGTTGCTGCATAATATTCAATGATCTGTCATGTTGAGCGTGTATGTGTGTGTAAGCTACTCACACAGCATGTATGCAGTTCACACTCATGGTTGCAGGTTAGTATACAAATCTGACAGTGAATAGATTACAATATCTCAGCAAGCATCAGAGTATTGTGTGGCATGCTGCAATATACTGTCATCATGCGTCCGTTCATGATTATCCCAGTAAGTATACACATATTTTGTAAAGGATATCGTGACGCGCGCAGATGATGCATCCTTGATTATTGCAACTATCGATAATGACGGTGTGTTGATGACATTTTGCATATTGACATCGTCATCATAAAACTGCAAAATAATTGTCGTGCGCTGTAAGCGATTTATTGCGATCATGAAAATAGCGATGGTGCGCGCTACTGATAAAGAGCACATCTTGACGCAGTATGCATAGCACATGATACGAGTGCTAATTTTCGCGCGGATCATGATTCCGCTAATGATTTTCGTGTCCGCATCTCATACTGCGAATTTCTTACAGCTGCGAATCGTTTCTGCGCGTACATGTGATCGCTGTGCATTTGTATGCCGCATGCACACCTTTTCGCGCAATATAGATGACGATCAGCTGCTGTGTACGATCTGCGAATGCGAATGTGACGATATATCCTCGCGCACTATATTCGCTTTTGCAGCGATCAGTATATGTAGTATATCAGTGTTTATGCGATTGCGTCGCCAGATATTATTCGCGCTCCGCAACCTGCATACACAATTTTTTTGATATCTATGCCGCACTCACACTAGAGTTCTCGTTCTCGCCTTGACGATCGAATACCAACTGATAAGGACGCACAAGCGAACCTTAAGATATATATGATATAATAAGATAGCACAGGTGTTATTGAACAGTAACACGCGTGCAGCTTAAGAGCGGGTGATGAGTGCAGACTTCGTCCGAAGATACTGCTGTAGCACAACGCTACCTCATCTATACCGAATGCCTCCCATCTCATAGATGGGACCGCTATTGGGTTGTGAACCCGAGGCATTGGTTGAACGACTAGTATCGGCTGAACGAATAATGCGTTCGCCATATGATACTCGCATGCTTGTTCCGCACATGCTAGAAGCGAAGATGATTTCTTCTCCGAACCGTTCGGTACTTCAAGATAGCATCTTGCTTCGCCATTCTCGAGTCCGACATACGGCTTCTCGATGACATGTGTCATTCAAGTCTTACCTTGAATAAATGCCAGATGATGTGACTTATCATCTCGATGACATGTACAGTCATAGTCGACCGTACTGACGATTGTCTGTCATTATAATATATGACATGACTCGACATGACATGGTATGACATGTCTGACATGTATGACACGTATGACATGCATGACACATGTGTCATAGGTCATAACCCTGACAATAGGTCTCCGATTCCCGAAAGGACCTTCAGGGAGGGAGATAATGCGGCATTTTTGTTGGTCCTTGTGGTAGGACCACCAAAAGTTAGCTGAAATCTCCAAAATTGCCCTCCTAAAGCACGGGCCTTTAAAGAGGTGCAAGTCCAAGACATATGACAAAAACATATGATAGATGATTCATTTGTGACCTAAATGTTACCCCAAAGCACTTGTAGGCGTACTATATCGAGGTTTGGGGATTGAAAATTGCACTACGGCGTGGTCCTTGTGGTAGGACTACGAATTTGGGCAGTAGCCACTCAAGAAGCAGGCATTGCAAACCTTGAGTGTCACAATCAAAGATGAGATAATAAAATAAGTTGAGTGTTTTATTATCGGACTCGGAAACTGGTGTGCTGACATGGCACCTCACATCGAAGGGCGACAGAAGGACAGAGGCCGCTCCCGTCCCAAAGGGGGGGGTGGAAGTCACCGTCTCCATGATGCATCGCTAAATATAAGGTATGAATGCTGGTAGATATGTTCGGTGCAACACTCAGCCCGTGACTCGCAAAGTAGAATCATAGTGCTAGAGAACCGATTTTTTTGGATCGTAACCTAGATCTTGCACATTGCTCAAAACATCTGAAAACTAGAGTGCGAAATGTGAATATGCTCAATGCGGCAGAGTTGAGGGCAACGTGCGGATGGATGGTATTGCAATATGCACACTTCAAGTATACATATTGCAATATATCACAGCGAGGAAAATGGCATTCGAGAGGGATCTAACGGCGCATCTGAATTATTTTGCAACGAGAGGTGACGCACGAACGGCTGTGGGGCGTGCGTCTTGTAGCCGCCGCGTTACATACTGGGCGTGGCATCCCCTTAGTTTATCCCTTGGTTCGACCCCCACGAAATGAAAAGCGCAAAAAGCGCAAAATGAAAACCTGGAGGTAAATTATTGTGAATGAATCGCCGGGAGTTGAGCCAACCACAGAGCAGTGATCAAAAAAAGCGCCCAGGTCCAAAAGCCCAAATCTGGATGTAATGTCTGTGACGTCTGCGTCTGCGTCTCATCAGTCGAGTATGACAGATAGACAGAACCGGATAATATTGAAAAGGGATTGAAAAGTCAGCACAATCGACGATCGATATTGTGCTTATTCTTCGAAGACCACGTTAATGCACAATTGTGATTGTTAGATTATTAACTCTGCGGAGTCCATGTTCAATGTTTTCCGGTTCTGTCATATCGAGAATGAGAAGTCCGAGTCCCCCGCCCAAGGCAAGTAAGTCCTCTAATTCATTTTCGTTTGAATGAAAAAGCCCTTGCTGAGAACTCTGAAGCGAAGCCTCGGAAAATCCGTTCGAAGAATAGAAGCCTGACAGCCTTCGCTAGCCTACGCTAGGGGTGTCACATGCCCACCCAAACACGGTCGAGACCAGAGCCTCGCTGTTTTTGCCATCGTTCGTGGTTTGGTCGCCCAGTTGCTTCAATCGCTTCTGTGTGCAGAGTATATGCTGCCGCATACGATAGTCTTGGTAACTGACTGACGAAACTGTACTGTTGGCAGCATATAAAACCTGGTTACTCTCGTACGTCACTTAAGGGGATTTCTATAATTGAGAGTGCAGCTTGGATCCTCTTCTGGCCAACTTCTGTATAATCTTTTTGTTCGTCTGTCCTTCACTCAAGCCCCCCAAAAGCTAAGATACATACAATGGTTGAGACAGAGGAGCTGCCACGAGCCCATATCAGGAGGATAGTCCTGAACAAGCTTGCGCAGTTGCAAGCACAGTGTGAAGGGGAGGACAAGAAACGCCAAGTTCAGATCCAAAAGGAAGCCTTGCAAGCACTTTCAGAGAGTGCTAAGATATTCATCCACTACATCACAGCTACTGCAAACGACTTGTGCCATGAGTCTAAGCGACAAACAATCAGCGCTGATGACGTGATTGGTGCGATTGAGGAAACGGAATTCAATGAGTTTCTGGAACCTCTCAGGGCGTCCCTCGAAGGTGCGTCCGATTTTCCCGGTTTCACGGTTCGACTCTCACCTTCGTGCGTTTAGCACCTGTGGACGTGTAGATCCGGTGGAATAACGGTTGATAGTCCTTTTGAACCCGCTCTTGATGTATTTCACAAAGTAGTTGCTAAAGGAAAGTCGGTGCCGTGTGCCCGGACCGGCACCGGGCTGTGCAGGTTTTAAAAAAGAGGCGCAAGAGAAAACGAAGAAGAAAACGGAGCAAGGCAAAAAGAGGAAGGCTGCTGAGCTGTACGCTCCCGTCTTTAACTTTAGTCTCAAAGTACGGAAATTTTGTTTGACTCTGACCGAGCTGCATGGGTTTGTTTCAGCGAGGAAGGAGCCCCAGAAGACGAGGGAGGGGAGCCGATTCTTGAGGAGGGCGGTGAAGAAATCAATCTGGAAGCTGCTCTCGACGAAGTTGAAGTACCACCTCTCGGCGAAGGGGAAGAGTGTGAGGAAGAGGAGGAAGAGGAGGAAGAGGAGGAAGAGGAGGCTGAAGGCGATGAGCAAGAGCAGGAGTTGGAATATGAAGGTGATGGGGGCGAAGGGGAGTATGAGGAGGAGGAGGAGGAGGAGGAGGAGGAGGGTTTAGAAGGGAACGGTGACGGGGGTGAAGTGGAGTTCGACGATGAGGGGGTTGAAGATGAGTACGATCAATATGGGGATGAGGACGAGGACAACCAGGGTGGACCTTGGACTGGAGGAGAGACTGGAGAATGACCTCCCAGTATTTCCCCAGCCTCAAGCCAGATACGCGCTACGCATATGCAAATGTTTGGGGTGTTCTCTTTTCACGCAGCAATGTCCTTAAGACTGAAATAGAGTTCTGTTGGGGTTATGAACGAGCTTTTCAACTTTTGCTCGAGCGTATCAACTTCCGTTCCTTTTACTGTCGGATAGATCCGCCAGCAAAGTACCTGGGACGAAACGAAACTCATACTTTTGACCTTATAGAAATACTCAGAAGGTGTGAGGGGTTGTTTTGACATCTTCACGCCAAAACCTTGACCGCAAAAAGTATTCTTAGATAGGGCCCGTGATGCAGCGTGTGCTATCGTAATGCATAGTTTTCTTTCGTATTCCAGGTGTTGAGCTCACTCAAGAGACACGTCGACCGTGACGGTGTGAAACATGAGAGTGTTTGTATTGCAAGAACCCTGATCGTTTCAACTACTTTCAAGAAATCGCTTTCTTGAGTGAAAGCGCAGGCCAGCGCATCTTGTGGGAGATGCTCTGATTCGTTTGTTATCATTAGGAAAAACAAACCGATTGAACAGAGTCCTTTAGGCACTTTATAGCTTTCAAGGATTTTCTTTGTCCACTTCTTGTCCAATGCCAGTTATACTTCTTTCTTTATTATTTTAAAAGTTGAAATGAAGCTGATGCCATGGTGAAAATGCAGGACACACACTTCTCCTCTTCCTCTCCACATCTCACCTTGGGTCGCACCGACTACTTTTTGCAGCCAATTTAGTTTGTGTATCTCCGTACTTGCCAACTATGGAAGATCGTGTGTGGCCCTCGTGTTAATCCTCCAATCAATGCAAGTATCACCTTAGCAGGAGTAGATTTATGCACATCCTATGTCTTCAAGAATTTAAAGGAGGGGATTGGTAGCTATGTATCTTCAACAACTAGCCTCGCTCAAGAACCTAGCTTTTGCCTATGAAGAAATAACTAAAACACCAAGAACGCATTAAGGGCCCGAGCCTCCAGTGTTTTGATGGTACCATCTCGAAGTTATCAATATCGGAATAAGGAAGGTGTGAATCACCAGCTGATATATTCAGATAAATTCCCCGAATCCCGCAGCAAGTGTGTGTCAGGAAGCACTGCGCGATTGACAGAGTTGAGTCACCGTGAGAGAATCGTGGGGTTACACGGTGACAGTGAAATTGGGCTTGAGAATACGAGAAGAATGAGTACCAGATGTCCGGGGTATGATAGTACAGTAGTATGATAGTGCCGTATGACAGTCGTCATGGTGACACTTGGTCAGATCATCGGACTACGGTCGAATTCGTGTTCACATTGAAGAGACGATGAAAATGAGTATCAGATATCTGGGGGTTGACAGTGTGACCCGATGACGGTATGACAATATGACAATAAATCACACCTAAAGCTTTCACCTGCTTCTAGAAGTAGAGAACTCCTGGTTCTTCAAGCCTCTCCAGCACGTTCATTTAAACTGGGGAAAATCGAAACTGAAAACTACCCCTACTGCCAAAAGAATACAAAATGCACCTTCGAACACATTCAACTTGAATGCGCAGGACATGAGAATAGTTTGAATAATCTTAGAACAACTCGAATGCCGAACTAAGGAAAATCGTTGCTGAAGAAATTTCAGGCAAGCTTAAACTCCTAAACCCTGGTGAAGGTACCACATACATCAAAACACAGCCATCGAAACTTTTCCCACTTGCTGACCTAAGACAGGAAATGAATGAGGAAGCACACTTACACGCTCTTCCGGACGCTAGCATGTATCGCGGACCATCAAATTCAAAAAAGAATACCATTCGGTTGTGACCGCTAAACCGGAAGTGGACCCTGACACCGGAACAATTAAATATCCCGATCTCCAATATGTCCAAAGGAAAGAGTTCTGGAAACTTTTGGCTTGGCACCGCCTTTCCAACAAAGCAGTTCCATGCTCACTTGCGGAGTACTCGAATAGAGCACATGATATTCATGAAGCACTCAATGCATGTAAGTTTGAATCGGGCGATCCGAAAAACTGCTACGCAATAATGCCTCTTAGATATCTTGGTGGATGACAGAAACCTAGACAAAAACGGGTGTGAACTCTTCTCCAATTGTTAGGGATATGACCGATGACATATGTGTCATACGTATCATACCTGTCATACCATGTCATGTCATGTCATGTCATGTCATGTCATGTCATGTCATATGTCATAATGACATACAGTCGTCGAGTATTGTCAGTACGGTCGACTATGACATGTACAGTAATCGCTCACCTTTAAGAAAACCGGAGATTTTGGGCCAGCCAGCCATTCCCGTCGACTTGGGTACCCCCCCTTCCCCCGCCAGCGTCGCGTCCTAAGAGAATCGCTAAGAATAAGGAATTTCGGATTTCGAGCCAGCCAGCTAATTTCTTAAACTCATCCACGTCCACGTAACTCAGCCCAGCAGCTTTCTTAAAATTTAGAGAGTCCACCACTGTTACCAACTGTTGAACTGTACAGTATGGACCCAGAGAGCCGTGCGCAGCTCAAAGAATTGAAGCAAGACTATGACGACGCGATTATTTCTGAAGCTGACTACTTAGAACTTAAAGATATCGTGCTGAACGTTGTCAAGTCAAAAAATTCCCATTTTTCATAGAATTTAAGAGAATCCACTCTCGGTGATCTGCCAGCAACCAATTTCCTTATTTTGGAGAATTTCCTTAGCAAAAAAGACCAGCCAGCTATTCTCATCAACTTGGGTACCCCCCCCCCCCAAAACGCTGGCTGCTTCCTTAACGTCGAGTTTCCTTAAAGGTGAGCGATTACTGTACAGTCATCATGTCTGTCATCCACCTAAGGTGAGTGACATCTGTTATCGAGAGGCCAGATATTGGCATCGAGATGGCGATGATATAGAACCAGATCTAATGCTTGAGTTTTTGACACCTGAAGGCTTTCAGAAACCAGACCACAAATGGAACGGTATTAGAGCGAATATGTATCTTTTTATCGATGATTGTCAAAGCACACCCTTATTTCGTTGTCAAAAATTTCTCAATCTAATCACAAGACATAGGCATATAGCTCCATTCCCAGAAGGCGGAAGTTTAGGCTTGCTCGCTGTCCGCAACGCTGAAGCCGTTTGCGCCAACATGTCCGCGTGGCCCGCCGTTCGGGCAGTCCCGATGCCAATGTTTCTCCGCCGTAGCGGAGCATGTCGGGTTCCCGCACAAAGGAACGAACGTACCGGTGGGCTTGTGGAAAGCCACCTTCCCCGAAGGCTTCCCACGGAAGGTCTGCGGGAAGTTGCCGTGCTCGGGAAGAGGCTTCGCTGCGAAGCGGACTCCGTCACCATGTCCACCTCGTCCGATGGCGTTCTTCTTGTCGCTGCGGGTCGTGAAGCCCTTTGTGTCGTCGATACGGTTGTTAAGGGCCTTGATCTCTTTCTTCATGTCGAAGAGCTGGTCGCGGAGCTCGCTGAAGATGGTCTTGAAGTCCTCGTCGTCGCTCTGTCCAGTCAGGGTGAGGGCGGAGAACGCGCGCGCAGCAGGCGGGACATGCGAGTCCGTCCCGTTTTGCGCGTAACACTCACGGGTCCAATGCTGGATGGTGGCAAGTGACTCCGCCGCACGTTGGTCGTGCAGCAAAAGCCGGTTGACAACCGGGGCATAGAAGACCG
This sequence comes from Cymbomonas tetramitiformis, assembly GCA_001247695.2. Taxonomy (NCBI): domain Eukaryota; kingdom Viridiplantae; phylum Chlorophyta; class Pyramimonadophyceae; order Pyramimonadales; family Pyramimonadaceae; genus Cymbomonas; species Cymbomonas tetramitiformis. Next base: position 42,583 of record LGRX02001921.1, read on the forward strand.
GGTCGAGGGACTTGATGAACAGGGACTTGACCTCCATGTCGTCGAGGGTGCTCTTCCGTCGAGCGGACCGGAGAGCGGCGTTGAAGGCGGCGATAGTCCGCGACGGGTCGAACTGGGTGATCTTGATGGCCAGAAGGTCTGCGGTGCCCTGAAAGGGTCCGCCGGAATCCAGAAGCATCCTGGCGATCTCCAGCAACACCCGTTTCCCATCAAACGGGTGTGCCTCCGCCGAAGACTCCATCCAGTCCGCCGCGGGCGACACCGGAGCGATGATGTACTCCAGTGTCGAAAACAACAGCTTGTTCGCCTCAGCGCGGACGGGCAGGGTGGCATCCTCCAGGTCGAACAGGGAAGAAAACGCGTCCTCCTCAGTGACGAAAATGTCCAGTAGCGCCAGAACCAGACGGGCGAAGACGGAGCTGACGTTCGACTCCGTACCGTGAAAACGCCCATGTTTGTCGTCGTAAACCTTCTTGATGACGAGCTTGGCGGCACGCTCGTCGAAGGATTCCTTCGCCAGACGTCTGACCGCGTCGAGGAACAGTGCCCCTGCCGATTGGGCAGCCGGCGCAGCCGCAACCGTAGGAGTGGTTGGTGTGGTTGCATGTCTGGCTGCGGCATCGTCGACAATGGTAACTAGCGAGCGGCGTGCAGCCGCAGTGTGCGATCTCGTAGAAGTACCCATGACGAAGTGACTGTAGAGATAGGGTGAGGGAAATAATGCGAGGCGAGGCTAACGGTCTGGGCGACGGCTTGCGAGTTGCGGCGGGTCGTCGAGGATAAATCGGGGAAACAGCAAATATTACGCTGTCACGGATCGAAAGATGACAGACGCCCGCAGTCGCGATGTTGGTACGTCGTCGTCGATGTCACACGCATAGTCGATCATCGATCTGCAACAGTCCGATCTGTACGAGTACCACTGAAATGCGCGAGAGGATCATCATCCTCCGCGTAGCTCAGTTGGTTAGAGCGTCGCACTAGAGAAGCGAACGTCACGGGTTCAAATCCCGTCGTGGAGCACTTTCGCCCCATGACGATATATATGATTTGACCCGGCTCGTACAGTGAAATCCCCGCACCGATTTCCAAACCCTAACATTGGTATCGAAGCGACGGTTCGGAAACCGCCTCAGATGTAACGGCATAAGGCACACGATGTGACCTGCGCTACGATCGCGTATGCATGGGCACGATGTGACCCGCGCTGATGACGTGGATTCGGGCTGCATCCCAAGAACTGCGATGCACCTTCGGTGCGATGGGCTGCATCCCAAGAACTGCTACCCAGCTTCATCGCAGGCTGCCACGTCATCACATCTGAGGTCGGACCTCTGAAAAGTAACTCGACACGAATGTCGTGAGGTCACGACACTTTAAAGAGGGGAGATATGTCACGGATCGAAAGATGACAGACGCCCGCAGTCGCGATGTTGGTACGTCGTCGTCGATGTCACACGCATAGTCGATCATCGATCTGTAACAGTCCGATCTGTACGAGTACCACTGAAATGCGCGAGAGGATCATCATCCTCCGCGTAGCTCAGTTGGTTAGAGCGTCGCACTAGAGAAGCGAACGTCACGGGTTCAAATCCCGTCGTGGAGCACTTTCGCCCCATGACGATATGTATGATTTGACCCGGCTCGTACAGTGAAATCCCCGCACCGATTTCCAACCCTAACATACGCGGTCGTGTGGGACGAAAGGATGTGATCAATGTCGGACGGTGTACTAGTGACCAGAAACAACAAAATCCAGCCCAACGATACTGCACGGAAAATCAAGCTGCCATACGCGCACCCCAATCACGTCCAATCAACCGCGCGTCCGTAACTAAGCCATACCGCCCATACCGAAAACCCCTCTAACGCGGGTCCTCACCCCATCTCAAGCGTCGGTGTTTAGCCACTCATGGCCAAGAGGCCAACGTCGCAGTGTAAAATTAAGAGTGCGTGGGATCAAACCTGCTGAATATATCAGCTGGACTGTATATTCGGTGAGACAGATAATCAGAATAGATAACCGGTGAGAATCCTCAGTCTTCCCGTTATATGTTCGGGGTCTAGGGTTCCGGGACCGGTGACAGTCATACACCCTAACTATAGGAATGACAGTCGGGGCGTCACTTCCAGCAGTACCGGGAACGACGGGAACGGGAATTCCATATAGAACACATGGAACTTACAAAACGGGAATTCCCGACGGGAATCTTAGAAAAAACTTATTTTTTCTCTTAACTCAAGTTTGAAATACCTCACCTGGTAGTCAGCTGATGACCGTCACTCACGGCACAGCCAAAAACCCTAAAGTCGATCCGGTTACTTAGCTAATTGACTGATGATACGCAGTCTATGCAAGCACTGTGTTTAGTTTCGCAATTGATCCCACCAATGATGTTTAACGGTAGGGTGCAGTGAAAAACCAGGCTGTGGACAAGGTATACGGTTCTTTAGTGTCGGGTTGTGGTATAATGAGCGGTATTGATCGTAGCGTATTGATCGTATCCTACGATGCCGGTTTGGAGTCCTCATGACGGCTGCCAGAAAACACCTCATATGGCCGGGCAAGTACCCGAACCCGGACTGCGCCCTCTGCGGGAAAAGAGACACCCCGGCACACAGGCTGGCGGGATGCAAAAACGAAACCAACATGAACATGGCCACAGCCAGGCACAACGAAGTGGCAAGGACCCTCTACGAGGCAATCAGGAAAGGTTGGACGGGCGCCAGTCCGATCTGGATCACACACCACGCTGGTCTCGACGGGACTAACAGATGCACGCGCCCGATACCGGATTTTATACTTAAAAGGGGTCAGTGCCGTAGAGACGGAAAGGACCACCTGGGGGCGAAGGACCCCCCAGATGACATACCACACTTCGTGGATATTGTCATGATCAAGGGTGCCGAGGACGTCAGGGACGCCCCCCCAGGCAGGCCGGAGAACGACACCCGAAGGGAGGACGTGGGGGAAATCCACCTCATAGAGGTGGCCTTCACGTGGGACACGCGCTGGTACGTGTCCCTTCACGATAAACTCAACAAATATGAGCCCCTTATGGAACTACTCAGATCCAAGGGCTACAAAGTGTTCTTTCACCCGATGGTTTTCGGAACCACGGGGTCAGTGTACGAACACAACGCAAGGGCTCTCACGCAACACCTCGGCTTCAACATGTCGCAAACGCGTGCACATGATGGGACGAATACTGTCGGGCCCGAGCAATCTTAACACTCGCGGATAAACATAAACTCGTCTTTAACATTCACTCGTGTCGGTAATTATCCAGGCAATCTCAACACAGCACAAGATCGTAGAGCTACAAATTTTTTGAAATTCTGATATTCTGAGATCGAACGCTAAGCTCTTATATGCAAGCCCAGATTTCCAACATCCCCCATCTGTAGCTGCTGCCTGCAGTAGCACAGACTCAAATATGGGCTTGTTCAGCATACTGGGTCGTATCACCATCTGCCATGAACTTGCCCAAACTAAAAGTGAACATACCAATGCCTTCACCTTCTCCACCCTGTAACATCCTGGCTCTGACCAGCGGGTTCTTGAACACCAAGACCCACATACATCTGCGGCCAATAGGTCCATGTTCTAGATGTCCAATCACATGCAGGCGTCCAGACTGACTCAATCGTCTAAAGTACGCGGCTCTGCTCTCGGTCATGTCTGTCAAATAGTAAGAGGGAACATGCACACATGCCACCACACGACTGGCCATAACTGCCAACGGAAACGCGATATCCAGCGCTGCAAACCAAGGCGAAGTCACCACGGCATCACAGACGCCATACTTCTCCTTCCATATGCGATAGTTACCTGGCTGAAGTGCATCATGCGCCTCAGACCACCCCAGCTGAGAGTTCCAGTCATTATTCATAAATCTCAACCGTGGCCATTGCTCCACCATCACCTCACTGATGACCCCAGTGCCTGCCCATGGGTCCCACACGCCATCGATGGACTTCCAGTCCACCTCTGTCGCCAAGCGCCTCACCTCGGAGGGCACTGTAATGACCAGCTCAAGCCCCCACTGCAGTGCGCTAGCTTCGCGCACCTGAGCCTTGGTCATATGTCTCAATTCTCCTCGCTTCTCAACTTCTTCTTCAGCCAAAGCAGGCACACGAGGTGCATCCCTCAACTGCCTTACCATTGCTTTCTGTTCCCGGTACTTCTTACTCAGCACAGTGCGATGCCCCTCATTCCAGTGTCCTGGCATGAAGATCTGCACAGCCTCGGAGAGCTTGTCCTGCCTGCCCCAATCAATCTGATCTGGCATGCAGAGAAACATGTCCTTCTCCTCCAACAGCATCTCCCTTGACGAGATGGCATGCATGCCATGGCTGCGACTTATCTCCCTTCACCACACGACGGGGACCCACGTCTGCTGGCAGCAGGCGCATATCCGAGGACAGCTTCTCATTCAGCTGCTGTTCCTTCATTCCCAATCTGTCCTCCAGGACCCAAGAGCTCTTGGTTTCCTGGGCTCGCACCTCAGCGTTAGCAGCTTGCATCCTCGTGCCTGAGCACCTAGGACATAGCCACTCGCCTTCTGGTACTTCATTCAATGCTGGGGTAAGACACCACAAATGGTACCCCTTGTTGCACGCGTCGCACAACAACATCTCTGCTTCTCCATCAGTCTTCCTGCACACTTCACATGCAAGATGTCTGCTAGGCACGGCTGCACTGCAGTCATACTGGTCCTTCACCTGCAGGTGACATGGCGCGATGCTCTGCACAGTGCTCTTTTCCCTTAACCTGGTGGCGTCCTCAAGCACCACAACACCATCTCGCTGTATCTTCACCAGCTTCAGGATGGCGGACTTGGTCGCGACTTCCATGCCGCTGCGAGGTTTCTGCCTGATGTAGACGAAGTCCCCCACTTTAAACCAGGGTAGAAGTCTTCCCCAAATCCTTACGGCCCGTAAACTAGATTTCCGCTGGCCCGCTTTCGGCCAAAACGGTCGAGGAAGAAAAATGCCCGCCGCAGGCGCGAAATTTTGAAATTAAGTATGGGGGTTTTATAAAAAGTGGCATTAAATGCCTATACTTTTGGCCAAAGTTTGGCCGGCTCATATTTTTGTGCGGCCCGGGGGCGAAAGCCCCTTCGGCCCGGTTTCGGCCCGGAGCGAGCTTCTGCGGCCCCGGGCCGGCCCGCCACGGTAAGACTTCTACCCTGCTTTAAACTGGTGTGGCTTAGGGTCATGGCCCCCACCCCTTCTCCCTTCATAATGTAAAGTATCACGATGCTGCGCAACCTCCAGGCTGCAGCCAGCATGCACCATCAATCGCCTCACCACCTGTGCTCTCAGGAGGAGGTCTTTAACTCGGGCGTCCTTGTCATCCTTGACCTCTGGACTGAAATCCATGCTGGGCGCCTGCTTTAAATCTGGCGGCACCACTGCCTCCTGGGCAAACAGCAAGGTAAACGGCGCCACTCCTGTGGACTCTTGGCGTGCTGCATTGTAGCTGGTAGCACTTCAAATTTGTCGCACCGGGTATTTTATTTGTCGTGTCGCAAGACAGATTGGAATTATACCGTGCGACAGAAATGAGCTGGGGGCTCATGTCTGTCGCAGGTGCGACAATCATGAGGACCACGCTCATTTCTGTCGTGAAAATTCACAGAAAATTTCCGAAAATGAAATTAAGCTAGGGGGAACACAAACGAATAGTACCGCGATTATGACTTGAAAAACAAAATTACTGAACGAGTAGTACCGCGAATATTACATAAAACACAGGTGGATTATACGATCACTTGGGGACATTCATAGAGCACGAGGCATACATGAGTAGCAAGCAAGCAAGCATTTCAGATGGATAAAGATACTAAGAGGAAAACCGATTACTCTCTTAAAAAATATTAGCATAAATACTTATTACTACTAGGCTGCTAGTTTCTAATACAAGGATTCAACTACCCGAGGGCGATATGAAAATCTAAACTAGGAAACTAGAGCACAGCGCACGTTCCAAAATCTTCAGAACCAAAACGTTTCCTGCAGCACACGAACAGCGAATCAGTCAGGACGTTGGGGATCGAACCCAATACCGACAGCCAACTGCTGTCCGCATTTCACCCTCGGGTGGGCGTCTACGTAGAAAATAGACGTTTTGGAAACAGCAGCGGAACAGTGGGTGGAAATTCTAAAATTCTGAACATCAATAATCGGCGAAACCTAAACAGAGCTGGAAGTCACAGGATGCCGCGAGCACTCTGCTGGCGGCATAAAAGGATGCTCGGCGTAAAAAACAAAACCTGCAAAAAACGAAACGCTGGTTAGTAAAGACGTTGGGAATCGAACCCAACCCGTCGGAGAATCCCGCCGGTCTCCAAGCACCCCTTCAGCTTAGTAGGGCCAGAGGGAAAGATGCCGCCAGGAACGTTGCTGGCGGCTTCAGAAAAGGCACAGCATGAATTATACACTATGGCCGTTGCTGGCGCCTTCAGAAAAGGCACAGCATAAACCTGCAAAAAAACAGAGCGCTGCTCAGGAAGGAAGAATTCCTGTTGAAAATTGAACCCAAACCGTCAGGCGGGATGCAAAGACGCCCGACGGCCTCCAATCATCCATGTATCGCAGGATGGGCTGCTGGTGGGATGCGGCTCATGGAAGAACATCGCAGGAACGCCCCCCCGCCGGGTTCCACGCATGCACACGAAAACATGCTCGATATGAAATATCGCTAAAGAAAAGTAGCGCGCAAAAATCATTAATCAAACAAAAACACAAGCCGCGCGCTGAGACAGCGAGCAGGTAGGCGCAAGATAAGAGCTTGGAGAAAAATGAAAACGTTGCCGACCAGGATCATACCATATCCACTTTTGTCCGGGCCGCGCCGCCGATAGGAGTGGTGAGATGATCTTGAATGACGAGATGCGTAAATAATTGTAAATTCCGCATATCTTCGGGGTAAAATATGGAATTGTTACCCGTGTCTCTCGTTGTCGGTTACGAACGATCGGTCGAAAGAATCCGGGGTAGGACTGCCGAGATGCTATCGTATCATGATTGGCCGGTAAAGCGCGAGCGCTCGACACAATCATGGTAGGACTGCTGACATGGATGAAAAACAGCATATATATCTTCGTGGTATAATTTTGAATTGTTAAACGTTTCTCTCGTTGTCGGTCGAAAGAATCCGGGGTAGGACTGCTGATATGCTATCGTATCATGATTGGCCGGTAAAGCGCAAACGCTCGACACAATCCGGGGTAGGACTGCTGACATGGGCAGAAAATTTTCGAAAAATTTCCAACGGCATAATTTTTGAGGGACAGCTCCTGCGGTGTGGCCTGTTGATGTCACTTTTTTCCAGGAAACCTGTTTCGCTCCTTTAAGGGAAACGAAATGAAAAACAGCATATTTCTGAAAAAGCTGCGAAGCGTCGTTAATATAAACGAATCTTTTGCGACACGACAAATAAAATACCCCGTGCGACACAAATGAGGGGCTACCTGTAGCTCAGCACGAGTGGCCAGAGCTGTTCATCCCACTCATAGTCGAGGCCCTTCTCCAAGGCGATCTTCTTGAAGCAAAACTTCATCGTGCGCACCACTCGCTCGGTAAGACCGTTGCCTTCTGGCGAGTCTGGCGAGGTAACCCGCCTGTCTATCAGACAGTCTCTGCATAGCTGCTCGAACTCACCCTCGAACTCTTTGCCTCCATCCACCAAGCACTCTGCTGGCGCACCAAACACGGCTAGGACATGGTTGCGAAATGCCGCCGCAATAGTCCTCGCCTCCTTGTTGGGGACAGGCACACAGACTACGAATCTGGTGTAGTGCTCAGTCATGATGAGTACCCTGTTGTTGCCAGCCTTGGTTTGCCTCCTCGAAGGCCATGCTAAGTCCAGCGACCAACGATACATGAACGACACGATCTCGGGGGGGGGACAAACACGCCTCCTCCCTTGCGTAATGGGTCTTCACGCGCTGGCAAGTCTCACACTGAGTAACCACAGCCTCCACGTCCTTCTTCAGGTCGGCCCACCAATGGCGCTGCCACAGAAGATGCTGCGTACGCCTTATTCCCCAATGGCCAGTTCTGGAGTGGTACTCCTTGACCAATGCAAGACGGTCAGCAGGCTTGGGTATCCTCACCTCCTTGCCCGACAGCGTGATCATGTAGATCTCGTCTGTAGCCTCATCCCATCGATGCCGTGCTGCACGCCTCTTCACTCGACGAACTTCATCCTCTGGCAATCTCACGCTGCCATTGGACTTCAGCCACCTGAGGCACCACGCATCGTCATGCACGTCTCGATGCTTGTCGCGGTCAGCCTGCTGTTCAGCAACACTGGCCATCAAGTCCACGAATCTGGTGGTGCACGCCAACCTGGGGAGTCTCATCTCCGCATCTTTACCAGGCGGACTCCAAGCAGGCACGTTAGCGCGCGCTGTTGGAGTTGCGCCCTCCTTCACGAAGTGGCTCTTGTGCCTCTGGCGATACTGCTCAATGGCGTAGAGCTGCCACTCCTTCTTCTTCTTCTTCTTCTTCTTCTTGGTTCCAGCCTTCTGCCGCTGGGCCCCAATCCCCTCTGCACCTTTCTGCCCTTGTGAGCACATTATCTGCAGCTTCTCTTCCCAGTCACGGTGGCTCATGGTTTTCGCCACCTGCTGAGTATATGCGTTCGAATTCTCAACCCATTCCGCCAGCAAAGCTTGTCTCTGCTGAAGGTCCGACCTCGCGTGGTCTGCCCAGTTGTTATCTACAGCGATAGGCTGTCCTGGGGAATTCTCCGCCACTGGGGACTCCTCGCTGTGAGGAAGCCCCTTCCTGCTCGCTTCTGCGACTGACATCAGCAGTTCCATAGCCCTGCGATCCATGGCCAGGCCCAGAATGCTCGCCAATTCTACGTCGTTCGGGCCATCAGTCATGCGTAGCTCACTTGCGCTGTAGCCCATGGCTCGCGCCTTCTCGTCGAGGTTCACTTCTCGGGATTCTTCCTCGGTGTCCTCATCGTCACGGTTGCGCACCACGGTGCCCATTCTTGCTCTTCTGAATGCTCTCGACCCTTGCGTTGCCATGATGGTGGGAAGAGCCCTCAGCGGTTACCCTCCCACCACGTTCATCACGTAGTGAGGCGCGCGGTCTGTTCTTATCACTGGTCTGGGCTGCCAGCCCTTGCATAGGATTGCCGATGTACAACGATACGACTCGTCCTTCTGGTCTCGCCACCTTGCTCATCACAGAGCGAAACTGGTGGATCTGGAACAAGTTACTCCAGTACGCTCGCAATCGATGTGCGTAGGCGCCTGCTTGTGCTGCATCAAAGGACACTGGCCGGCCAATGACGCTGGCAATGTATGGGAACACCTCGTCCCTGATCTTGGTCCCGGGTCTGTGCGACAATGGGGAAACGTTCTCCAGGATGTAGCCTGGGGGCCTCTGCTGCTGTAGCTGCTGCAGCGTGGACAGAAGCCGAACTACTTCATAAAATAATTTGCTGTGCCTGCCATCCAGGCCTGTAAGCGTTCCACGCAGCAGGGGAGAGATCCTGGCATGGAAACCCGCACACCATGACCCACTGGCGTCCTTGGAGAGCTCCTGCTCGTATGAAATCGGCGCTCGTCGTGTCGTGCAGGTCTTGGGGTAGGGCCCCAAATTATATTGCACTGGGCGAGATGAGGTCAGGATACCGTCTTAGTAACGCCGTGCACCTGGCTCTGGCCACTGTCTGACTGCTCGGTGATATGTCTTGATACAGGTACCGATCCACCTTCATCCCATTGCGGAGCAACATCTCTAGTCCAGCACAGAGGCCTCCACATGGCTCATAGCACACCACGCCTTCCTCTCGAGCTTGCGAAAAGAACTGCCTGCCCAGCACCCTGGTGTCCACCTTCTCAGGCTTCAAGATGCGTTCGCCTTCAAAGTACTCATTGCTGTATACAGCGGGGCTTCCTTCGCCATGCGTGCCTCGTGTAGGTCTCACCAGGCTCAGCGCCTTCCAAGCCGCTCTCGCTAGCCTCCCAGAGTCGGTCACCAGCTCGGGTAGGTCTGTGTCGAACATGTCCCCGTGATTGCACTCCAATTCCTCCTGGTGGTGCAAATCGAATAAACGATGCACTGGTCCCGTGCCCAGCTGCTCCACGGCAGCCATCTTGCAGTAGTTGGCAACCTGCACCTCTGGCGTGGCCTCTTCCCCTGGGGAAACATCCCCAGCCAGCATAAAGCACAGGTAGTCGCAGAAGTCCTTCGTGCAAACTTCCCCCACGCCTGCGTGAAGCGCAGTCACCTTTTCCCTCTCATGCCTTGCCCCAGTCTCGTCTGTCGTGGACGGTAGTGGATAACGGGACGGCACGTCGGCGTTGCTGTTCTTGGCTCCTGGGCGATACGTACTGCACCGTGAAGTCGAACTCCTGCAAGCTGATTGCCCAGCGTAGGTGCTGTCCCTGAAGATCAGCCTTCTCCATCAAGGTGGTGAGCGGTGAGTGGTCAGTCACCAGCGTGAAGTGAACGCCATGTAAGTACTGCCTCAGCGTGCGCACTGCCCACACCACTGCAAGCATCTCACCTTTGAAGCTGGCGTACTGCCTCTCTGTCTTGCTCAAGGATCGACTGATTGCCATGCAGATGTACTCCTTCCCATCGTCATCCTTCTGGCCCAGCACTGCGCCAATGCCATAGGTGCTCCAATCGGTGTACAATATGAGGGGTCTGTCATAATCGATAGGCCTCAGACATCTCCCAGATTAGAGCGAGTCCTTCAGGTCCTGAAGCGCTTGGTCTTGCTCCTTCCCCCAAGCTCCCTTGATATCGGTAATCTCTTTCTTGAGCAGGTCGTTGAGAGGGCGGGCCATCTCAGAGTAATTCGGCCCCCCTGGATCACCCACCAAGCCCTTATAGTAATTCATCATGCCCAAGATGGAACGAAGCCCAGTCTTGTCCTGGGGCCTCGGAAGCTCCTGGATGGCCTTGCACTTTGATGCTTCCTGTGCGCCAATGGAGTTATGCCCAATGCGGTAACCCAGAAAGTCCACCGTGGCTGCACCAAAGGTACTCTTGCCTGCGTGCAGTCTTATGCCAGCGTCTCCCAACGTGCGCAACGCGTCCTCGACGTCCTTCAGATGCTGCTCAGGCGTGGAGTCCGTGTAGACCACTACGCCATCGACGTATGCCACCGTGCAATGCTGCAGGTGACGTAACTCGTAGTCCATGATTCTCACAAACGTAGATGTTGCTCCAGCAGCCCCAAAGGGCATCGAGGTGTACTGGTACAACTGGTTCTTCCACCAGAACGCCGTCTTGCTCCTGTCCTCTTCCGTAGCCATAGGAATCTGATGGAAGGCTTTGGTGGCATCCAGCGTGGTCTTGAACTTGGCCTTCGCAACCTTCTGGTAGAGCTCCTCTGGTCGATGTGGCAGAGTGTTGTCCTTGAGGGAGTGTCGGTTGACGCCCCTGAGATCCACGCAGAAGCGCGTCTGGGTCCACAGGCCAGTCTCATGATCCTTCTTGCCAGCCACGACGACGTTGCTCGCATGTCTGCAATGCTTGGCTGCAGGCTCTATGAAGCCATACTCCAGCAATTCCTTGCAGTGGATGTCAATGATCTCCTGTTCGCCCGGGCTGTACTTCCTGGGTCTCTGGTAGGCAGCCTTGGACTCGTCTATAAAAGGGATGGAGAACGTGTTATGCTCCGCCTTGCCCTTGTAGCCTGTCAGGTCGTGAGGGCTGTTGGCGAAAGTGCTCTTGCATCTGCGAAGAACAGCTCGCATTTCCGCCCAGTGCTCCTTCTTGAAGTCAGGATGTCCTCCAAACGTGGCATTGAGCTCAGTGTCGAGCCACGCTGCCTCGTCCTTGGTCACAGTCGTGTCACCCAGAGGTTGAAGCTCGTCCAGCACGGTGTACGGCAAGACCTCATCCTGCTCCGCGACGTTGGCCTCCCAGCCCGGCTCCCATTGCCTCGACGATTGCTGAGCCTCCCAAGAAGTGCAGGGCGACGCACCCCAGGCACTCCGTGTGGGTGACATGACACCATGCGCAGGCACGCTCTCCGTCAGCTTGCCAGCGACCCACAGGATTCCGCACAAAAGCAGAAAAAATCGCAAAATTCTGTTGAACCGCACTGCGGCTACCGGCGAGTTCGAGGCGAAGAAGCACGCCATTACTCTCCACCCCCCGTGCGCCAAGCGAGAACTCCCACCAGCAGCAGTGGAGACCACCAGCGCAAGGACAAGCGCCAGGTAGGCGGCTTGCGCGACGCGATGAAGCTGGAGATTGCGCCGAAGCTGCGCCCATCGAGTCGCGAAGCGAGGCTTGCCCAACCTGGCCGGCAAAGCGGGCAGGCGCACGCGGCCCAGCAAGAAAACTTGGGACCAGCGCAAGGATGGAACAGTCCACCCCCGGTCATGTCGAACGTCACGTACGTCCAGAGGGATGCCCACGGCATAAGAAGCGTGGTGCGCCCCGTCCTCAGCATAAATACCAGCGCAGACCCAGAGCCAGGCGAGGACTACGAGGAGAAGGGCTGCGGCACACTGCGACCAGCATGCCAAGGCAATGACCACCCCCCGGAGGGGCACCACTGTCCAACCTTCTGCACGAACACGGTGTACGCCAGCATAGACGCCCGTGGTGCGCACGATAAGGAGCCCAACGTACCAGACATAAGCGAGGGCCCATAGGACCCAAACGTCATAACACGCACGACGGGGATAACGTCGAGCAATTGACCACCACATCGGCAGCGAGTCCCAAAGCGAGGCCACGCAGCGCCTCCACCAGACCTGAAAAGGGCACCACGACAGGCGCCACGCCACTGCTTCCAACATCGCCCAAACGGCGACCATGGGCATGGGACCTCGTCCCAGCCACCACCAAACCACTGCACTGCCTGCAAGCGAGATACACGCCCGCAGGACACCCGGCCTTATGCGGACTGCCTGTGCCGGCAGCCCACGGCCACAGCGTTGGTTGTTCATCAGGGCCACCCTCCCGCTGCGCCCGGGAGGCCCTGATGAAAACGCGCTCGTCGTCGTTGCGTTTCGCGCCGTCGCTGCGTGTGGTGCTCAAATGCCTCCGTCACAGCGCTGCACACCGAATGCGGCGGAGAAGGCGGTGGGGACGGCAGGCACCGTGAGGTGAGGTTGGCCGGCAGCCGGGACGCTCTCGGCGCGGAAACGACATGGGAGGAAGTCCCATGGCGGCCAGCGGAAGGAGCAGACACGCGCGCAGCATTGCTCGCGCCCGACCGTCGTTCAGCCACACTGCCAGCCGGCTGGCGCTGCCGACGTGCAGGGTGGTCGCGGACCTCGTCCACATTCCTTGTCCACATCTCGTCCATATGCTCAGGCCTCTCGGCCACGCGAGCCTGAAGAGCGGGCGGCGCAGCTGCTGGAGAAAGGCGTGCCTCAAGGGATTCCAGCGCGGCCAGTACCCATGGAGCGGCCACGTGCTTGGTCCCCCACAGCAACTGCGTGAACTTGCGGTCGTCCCGCATGAGGTACTCATTTGTAAACTGTGCTCGCCATCGCAAACACCGATCTTGGTCCTCGAAGATGTAGTACACCGGCTTGGCGCGCGGGTGCTCCACGCAGCACAACACATGCGCTGACCCTAGCGCCACGTAGGCGCACAGCGACCCCACGACATTCCTCGCATGCTGACCCTTGCGTCTCGATCCATGATCCTCCAGATCGGCATAGGCCGACGTGACCGCCTCCAACAAGCTGGAAGACGCCGTCTGTCCCCCAAGAGGGAGGCGCCAGCCTTGGTGTCCGCAGGAGATCGTCTTGTCGTGCTTCCTGGCGACCTTGCTGGAGATCCCTGGATGCGCCCGCAGTCGGAGACCTCGCTCACTATAGCACACGCCCAGCTCATACATGACCCGGCGATTTCGGCAGCGGTCCTCGCCAAACTTCACCATAAAAACGGTGAGGTTGCTGCAGCTCTTCAAGTCCTGCACCTCCTCAGCAGTCAGAAACTTGTGCAATGAGCGGTCGGACACGTGCGTGGCGTTCCGTACAGCACTCCAATCCGACCCCGACGGGGATGGAGGTGTCCTCGTTGGGGACGGGGACAGCTGCTGCGTCCGAGCTGGACTCGCAGGTGTGGAAGGCACGCCTCCCGGGGAACGTGCTCGGGCACCACGCGGGACCCTGACCGAGTTCGCCCATGAGCCCTCGTTGGACAAAGCAGGCGATGCGGGCGGCGACCTGGCACGAGAAGGGCCAGCGGCCGCACTCGAGGGTTCAGCTGCTGCGGCGCGAGCGGGTGGAGGTGATGACTCACGAGGATTGCCCACTGGCTCATTGCCGCTGGACGCAGGCGATGGCGTCGGCGAGTAGCCTCTGCGCGGCGGTGACCTCGAACGTGCCAACCTTCCAGGACTGAGGGACCTAGCCCGCGACGGCTCAGCAGTCGCCCGAGATGGTCCAGCGGTCGCCCGAGACGGTCCTGCCCCCGCGGCAGGCGCAGGTGGCGGTGTCGGGGTTCGCTTGGTGACCATCGAGTTGTGGGGTGGTGGTGGCCTGCGTGCTGCATCTGCTCTGATCGCAGCGCACCCCTCCTGCTCGGTGTTCACACACTTGAGCATCTTCCTGCTCTCCCCCAAGCGTAGGTACTCCTGGACGGCTGCGTTCTCGGCGAACACTCTGCCGGGTCCACCAAGGCCATCTTCCACTGGGCAGTATCTGGTGTTGGAACCCAACGAGACCAGCTCCAGGGGTAGCCAATCCTGGCCGTGTCTAGCCCAACGCTGGAAGATACCATCCGTGAGGGATTCCACATCCACTGGGCAAAGGTACCTGAGCAGCTGATATGCCCAGACACCAGTGCTCTCGTACCAGTGAGGGAGCTGGAGCTCTCGCAGCAACTCCTCGCCATTGAACACGAACGCATGATCCAACGTGCAGCGCATCAAGTCGAGGTACTGCGTGGCCATGCTCGGCTGGACACAGAAGGCGCGCTTCTCCAGATCCCACATTAGGGTCCCAGTGACCTCACCGCTGGGGTACGTAAGCAACGCCTGGACCTTGTCCTGCAGCTTCTGGATCATGCTGAGGTCGAGCATCGAGACACTCCTCGCCTTGGGCATGATGACGCTATGTTTGCCGGGCGTAGACGGTATGCGCGTCGAGTAACTGCCGCCGAACAACCAGCGGTCCTTCTCCTCGGCGTACTGCAGCTTCTGGTCCACGCACAACCAATCGGGAAACATCAGCTGGTCTCTCGTCACCCACTGCTGCTCACGACATCGAGCGAACTCCACGCAGACATGCTCTTCGGAAGGTTGAGTCGGCATGTCCTGGGCGGGATGCAGGAGGATGTGGCAGAGGCGCGCGATGTTGTTTCTGTCCCGGTACAGCCTCTGATCCCCCCACTTGTAGTCGAGAGGGACACCGTGCTCCCGGCCCTCCACGAACCGTCTTACCCTTCCACCCTCCCAAGGGATCGGGTCACCATAAAATTGCTCGAGCAAACGCTCCGATTCGGCCTGGACGGCAGGCGCCAGTGGCTTCAGGGAACTCGTCCGGCGGCTGTCAAGGGGACACGTCCACATGCGATTCTGCTCCTGCAGCTCCGCGCGCGTGCTGACACGAGGTCGTGGGAGTTCGCCAAGCGCTCTCGGCGAAGGCGCCGGTGACGCCAATGGCGACACCACACTGTCGTCAATGTGCTCAGGGCGTACAGTATACCAGAAGCAGCGACCCTCTCCTCCCTCGCGCTCGGAGGTGGGTGCTTTGGCCACTCGCACGCCACTCCTTGTCCAAAGATCTCCGTCGTCAAGCACACTGCCGGGTCCACTCGCCTGGGCAGGTCGGGACGCCTGGGTGGCGTCATGTCCACCAACGGGAGCACCACCTGGGCATCCATACCCAGAATTGACGGCGCATGCGACACGGCCACGCCACTCCCAAGCTTGATGTCAATCATCAGGGAGTTCTTCAGCGGCCCAGTGCCTATCAGCAGGTCCCAAGAGTTCTCGGGCTCGAACGTCACGAAGGCGTGCAGCCGGTGAAGCGTCATGTGCGGTGTGCCCGCAGCCAGTATGACGTCCACGTGGCAGTAGTGCGTGAACTTCGTGGGGCTGTTGTCACACCTGGTGACCTTGGCACCGGTGCTGCCTCGTACACCGTAAGGCCCAGTCGCCTCACGACCGCGATGGAAATGATGTTGCAGTTGGCGCCGGTGTCCATGAGGATTGCCCGATAGAGCATGAGCTCACCACCGGATGACACCAACGCCAGGCCCTCATACAGAGTGGCATTCTGCAATTTGCAGATGGGCTGGACCTGTGTCATCAGCAGCGCCTGCTCATCGGTCAGGTGCTGCTTCATCTTCTCCCTCAACGAGTCGTAGGCACGGGTCTTGATGGTGCCGGCCCGGACATGTCCATGGTCACTGAAGTCGACCACCCCCAGATCACTCACACAAGCAGCGGCTGCACATCGGGCGGTGACACTGTCGACCACGCCGTCGGGCATCTCATCCAGCGGCAACTCCTCGTCCACCTGGCGTTCTGCGCTTTCTGCTTCCACTTCAACCCCTTGCACCACCGTAGCGTGCATGTCCTCAAGCTCGTGTTCATTGACCTCGGTGGGCTGCTCAGCCGCGCTCTCCGGCTCGTTGCCCATGAGCTCCTCCAGGGCCAGGAGGTTCTCGATGTCCTTCGGGAGGTCGATGGCGCGCTGGGATAATAAGATTGCTGCAATCTGCGAGCAAGTCCGCATGGAGCTGCGGAGGTTGGACGCCAACAGGTGGAACTTCCTGCTGAGGACGTTGGGTGGGATGGCTCTGGGCACCTGAGCAGCCTTGTCAAACTCTTCAGGCGTCTTGACCTTGAAGCCCTGCATCTTCTGAGTGCTACCCAGGGCGACTGCGGCCCTGGCCTGGAGCTCTGGTGCATGGCTAACACCAGCACCGTCACTGTCCCCCAGCCCCTCACCAGTGAGGCAGTCACGATCGTCCTCCTCATACTCCGCCTGCTGGTTGAAGTTGGAGTAGTACTCAGCCTCGTCATCGCCGTCCTCTGACTGGGCCTGCGCCTCAGCGCCCTTGCCCCCCTTGGCCGGTGTTCCTGTCTGCAAGCCTGTCAACTCCGCAACGAGCTTCTCCTTCACCTCAGCGCTGGCTGCCACCTGCTGCTGCTGCTGCTGCTTCTGCTTGGCCTCCGGCAGCTTGAGCCACTCCTTCGTGGTGATCCCCATCTTGTGGTTCTCGAAGCGGTGAGCGATGTTGTAGGCACGCATCTGGGCGTTCTTGACCTCGTTTGAAAACTTCGAGTTCTGCCGGTCCTTGTGGAAGTTAGGAGGCACTCTGGCATCACGACATCCAGTGTAGCAACGCTCTGGAGAATGGGGCAAGCGCGTGAAGCAGTAGTCGCACTGGAACTCCTTCGAAGCGTCAGGTGGTGGGACCCTGCCGTAAGTGGGCTTGTGCCGCTCCGCATTGTTCACCTCCCTCGAAGGCTTCCTAGCATCATCACCACCAGGCTGTGCTGGCTCCTTCTTCTTGGGGTCCCTGCGTCTGTCCCCAGCCTTGCGGGAAGAGCTAGAGCGCCTCATGGAGGACACCAGCTCGGCCAGGTCAAGCCCCAGCTGCCTGGCTTCGTAGCAAGAGTACACACAGGTAAGCCTGCGGACGAGTTCCTGCTGTAGTGTCAGAGCCCATGCTTCAGCATCGTTCTTCAGCTTATCCTGAACCTCCACGATGACCTCCAAGTCCTCCCACGTGACCTTGTTGGGGGCAGGATGGCTGACTCGCAGCTGCTCGGATACGCGATCTCGGTATTCCTTAATGCGAAGTCCCTTGATGCACTCCTCGACGTCTTGTCTAACGATGGAGTCCTCCACCATCTTGCCAGCGTTGAGCGCTGACTCCCTGCGGCGACAGCTCTTCACGTAGGCGAGGCCATCTTGCTCAGTGGTCTGCGACTTGGCGACCAACAGGTCCTCCTTCTCTTTGGTGCCCTTCATTAAGAACTTGGCCTCGAGTTCTGCAACGAAAGCCCTCAAGGCCCAAAAATAGTGAGAATCCTCCGTGCCATCTGTCCCTGTGAGACCCTTAGTGGAAGTTCCCTCGTTTTCCCACTCGTCAGACAGTTCATCATCAGCATCGCCTTCCTGGAACCTCTTGCAGACTGCCCATGTCGCTTTTGGCGCCAGCTCATGGAAAGGAGGTTGTGCGCAGCGCACTGAGCCCTGGAAAGAGTCCCTCGTGGTGAGATCCTTCAAGACATGACACGCATGAGAGGCCATGAGGCCATCCTTCAGGTATGAAGCGCACGGTGGTGTCATAGGCGACTGAGGTAGAATGATCATCCCCTGCTAGGAGCGAAGGCAAGCTGTCCCATAACGATCTGTATTCTGGTTTGGAGTCAACGAAGGCCTTCTTCTTCGACTGTGGACTGAGCGCGTGAAAAGCCGCTGACCTCATATGCCTGCGTATCCTGGCCTCGTGAACACGCTGTGCTTTTCCCACCATTTCAACGAAGCGCCTGATAAAAAGCGCCCTATCTTCGTTCTTGCCACCAGTGTAGCAAAGCTGGATGTCAGCCTTGTCAAGCGCGGGACTGTCCCTGTCATACTGATCCATCTCGTCTACGTCGTCAAACGCAAAGAGGAACTGACTGGCTGCGGGCGCTGAGGCTGCTGCTGTTCCTGCGAGTGCTGCTGCTGCAGTGCTGCTGCTGCTGCTGCTGCTCTTGCTGCTGCTATCGATATCGGTGTGGAGGGGCTGGATTCTGGAGCCGACCCCTCTGTGCTCATATAGCCAGTGTCAAGC
>LGRX02001923.1:0-37177 GCA_001247695.2 Cymbomonas tetramitiformis
ATACACATCATCATCCGACTCTCTATTTCTTGAATATACAACCCCAATGCACTCCTGAATTTTGCCATTTCTTTTGTCTTATTTTTTTACTTCACAAGCTACTTGTACGGCTTTTGCAAATTTTGGAAAGTGCTCAAGGGCATCATTTGTAAGTATATTTTTTATTTGGTCTTCATATTGTTTTATACAATCTATATATTGATGTTTAGGAAGTTTAAGTTCATTTAACCAAGTTTGAAATGAGCCTCCAAATGTCAATATTAACATCAAGTGTTTTGCATTAGCTCTACTCACATTATAACTTCGTTGAATGTTGTAAAATATACTTTCTCTATTCACAATGTAATCGTTTATTGCCGAGCATTCAATGTTATACTTCTCACACAATTGAGATATGATTGTTGGATGCGCATTTTCTAAATCAAATGAAATGTAGTTTCCGTCCATAACAAGTCGGCGGATAACATTATATTGATTTTGGAAACAACAAGTATTATACTTATCACTCACCGGGTAATATCTACCTAAATTGTATGGTGCTTTTTTGTAAGTTATGGTGTTCATATGTGTCTTTTTACTCATAAACTTATGCATCTTCTTCAATTTGGTTTGTTCCTCGCGCCACATCATTTTCTTTATATCATAACCTTTGGAATTTACATCTACTTTAAGTAAAAGTTCCATAACCTCATACTTAAAATAGGTCTCACTTAAAGTAATTTGCTCGGGGCATTTATCATAATTCATTGTTTCTATATACTATGAATACGGTTTCTCTTTAAGTTAAATTTTAATAGCATATATATTATCAGCATTTTTTATTTTCTTTTGGTGATATGACCTCTTAACTTTTTCACAATGCAGAAGACGATTACGGTCATACCAAGATGCATTATATTTTTTTGTGACGCATTATACCTTTCCCGATTCTTTTCTCTATATCGTTTGGCTGCTGATTTTTGTGCTTCGGATGTAGGCATCGCGCTACCAGATTAGTGTTATAAGTGACCGAAGCTTTAAATTCGTTGTTCATAGCATATATGTTCAATAAAGCAACACACGTGAGGTTATGGTACCGGGTTCCGAGTAATTGGTACTTTTGAAAAACATTTTCAAATAATTAAAAATAAATATACAAAATGATATTCTTTCTTTGATATACTTTTATAAACAACCCATTACCACATACCCATTACCCAATCTATCCTAAAATTTTTAACTTTAAGACATAAACTCTATAAGGTATACTTGAATCATTTACAACATACTCAAGTACATACATACATACTTTACTTACTTCTACTTACTTTCACAAATATGTCTTACTCCGCGATGCTCAACTGGGGTAATAAGACCATTGATGTGGAAATTGAAAGATGCGATAACTTGTATGTTTATGTAAAGAGAAAAGAAGACAAAATGTATTTGAGTGCTCACGAAAATAAGAAGCATATTTTTTGGACTGATGAGCCAAGTGATTGGGAAACTTGGGAGATTACCGAAGATAATCATTTATACTCTTGGCATTATACTTATGCATTTTATGACGAAACAAACGACAATCATTGGCAATGCGGGTCACATAAGGAATACTCCACTTTTCAAGTGATAAAGCCTACGGCACAAAAAATTACGAATTTACCATATGTACAAAACTTGATGAGTGAAATTGAAAGTATGTTGAGCAATGTAAAATTGAATAAACAATATCGAGACAAAACAAAAAAGATTCGCTTCAACCTAAATTGGTCATTTATGCTTGGAAACACGACCGGAGCATTGGGTGGTGGCGGTATGCAAACACCTCACAATATGCCTCATAAGAAAGGCAAAGGTGTTTGTGTGAGTAAAGTTGAAGATAGAAAACTTCCTAAATGGAAGCAAGCATTATGGGCGGTTTCGAAGGAATTGATAAGTATTATTGATAAAGATTTTTCGGAAGGCGAGTACGTTGTCAATTATGCAAAAATGGAACCCGGCACGTATGTGAAAAAACACGTCGATGCCGAAGATATAAGTTTTCAATATGCAATGGCGCTCGGAGATTTTAAAGGCGCGCCATTAAGGTGTTACGACTCAAATGACCAAATCATCGGTGACTTTTACAATCGAAACAAAGTGTTAAAGGTAGATGGAAGATTACCCCACGAAGTGATAATGGACAATTTTGAAGGTACACGATATGTAGTCATATGGTTTAAATTGTATGACCATCGGAAATTAGTGGAAGACCCTATATTAACAACTCCTTGCTATGTATAAATAATGTCATCATAATTCGACCGAAATAACTCGTCCGGCTGATACCATTAATTTAGAAGTGAACATACATATAATCATAGTTTCATTGGGTCCACCCGTAGCCGCATTGCCAGAGTCAAATGCTACACCGGCAGCCGATGGATTGTCGCTAGCCGTACATTGTAAATAGCAACTACTATTAGTGCCTAAACTTGAGTATCCACTCAATCGGCGCGGTTCATTATCCAAACACAAATTTAAAGGCAATATAAAAGAATTGTTGAAATAATCAGTTCTCGATTGCATATGATTTGAACCCATCATTGAATATTGGTCACCTTGTGAATGAGTGATATTCATATAGGCTTGTAAAGGCGAATTAGGAAATGCAGGGGTCAACACGTTGTTTACGCTCCAAGAGTAACGAAAGGCTCTATTACCGCCATACATTTTAGATGGCAATTGATAAAGACGTCCGAGACGATTAGTATATTGTGCAATCCCGGTTTCGTTTACGGTTCGATAATTTAAAGGACGGGTTATGGCATAAGCTTTATTCCAACAATTGACCGATAGTGCAAATCGTACATTTTTATTATTTGTCGAATCGCTTTGGAAAAATGTCGCATAATTTTCAAAGATGATTGTCAATGCTCCTTTTGAAATCAATTCCTCTATATTTTGTTCCACAACTCCACTTGAAAAGGATAATGTAGTGATTGATGCAGAAACTTGAGATAACGTAAAGCTTGCATTTTGAGCAAATGTTTGAGCAGCAGCTGCTTTAGTAGTAAATGTGCCGGGCGCTTGATTTTCTTCTCCGTATAACAAACACGTCACTGCATTGTCGGTAAACAGCCTAATTCGTATAGCACCAAGAGTGCTTGAATCAATTATGGACGGCTCACAAGTGCCGAGAAATCCTAGTAGATTGTTCAAAATAAATTCTCGCCCTTCGAAGTCACCGGCTTGATTATCTTCGTCTAGTGAACCCGTTATCAATCCATTAGTCAATTGTATACCTTCCGAGCCACAATTCGATAACACGCTTCTATATGTTATTTCATTTTCTAAATGGTCACCTACTAAATGTTTTACCTCTTGAATATCGCTTGCCTGAGCCACAGATTGATTTACAATAACACCGTTTATACTCACCTCATATCTAGAGAATAGGTTGAATATTTCCGGCAAAAATGAATGACACGTTTTCAATGCACCTCCTCCACTATCGTACGTAAATGCACGATTAGTTTTGGCAAAGAATCTTATAGCAAATTTGCGCGTGTCGATAAAACTATTTATAGGTAAATTTATCTCCAAAGAACCTCCTCCACCATTCACAACGGTCGAGTTTGATGTCAATAATTCAAATTGATTCTGGCTAAAATCTGTCATTTGAGTCGTCGCATAACTTAAAGATTCGGGATAATAGCTGTCTAACATTTCTTTATAATAATATATAATACAGATAAATTTATTGCGAATCATTGCTTATAACTTCAACTTTTAATGAAAAACTGAAATATACATTTCCTGAGCGAGCTTGGCTAATAAGAGACGACGGCGTCCGACCATTGTCTTTTGAAATTTGAAACATTAGTCTTCCACGTGAGTCCGTTAATGCAAAGTTTATTTGTGACAATAGACTTGGACTTATGATAACGCTATAATTGTTGTTGGCATCTATATATGAAAATGATGGCTTAGATAAGTCGTCGATAGCAATTTTAAATAATATATCACTAGATATCATCTCACCGACTTGGTCGTCACTAGCTTGACTTAGATTAACAACCTCTAAAGCCGAGCTTGAAACTAACGATTGTGTGCGGAGATATAACTCTCGAATTGTGTTCGATGTAAATGGAAAGTAGCTTTGCATAGTCTTTGATGATGTCTTTTGAAACATCGGTTCTAATTGGCTCAATTCAGATTTGCCTACCAAATCTCGCTCCCGAACCGGATTGCCCCCTAAAAGTTCGCTCGAATCGTTGTTGAGTGCATCGTTTACCGTTGATGCAAATGGGCTTATTGCATTTAACAAAGTTCCGCTACACCTCGCTATGCTTTTGGTTGCGAAGGAGTAAAAATCAAACTTATCTTCCAAATCATTGTCGAATTCCAACACAATTAATTTGAGGTTTGCATCGGCTTGTGTTGCTACACTAGCCGTCACCGTCACGGCGGAACCGGCGGGTCCTAGTTGATTATTTATAGCATCACCTATAGCCGCCAAAATTTGTGCGTCGTCAAATGTTTTAGGAAAAGGAAAATTTTGGGGGTTGATTTCAATTTTAAACAACTTGTTGGCATTAGCTGTTTTGTCTCCCAAAAAAAATGTATTGTTCGTTTGATTTATATCATAAAATGTCTTTTCAATGTAAAAATCATTAACGGTGAGTTGCAATTGGTCCGTCGTCTTATATGAAAGCAATTGACTCGGAATATTATATTGACCCAGTCGTGAATCGAGTAAACTATTTTGTTCGCTATTAAAGTATAACATTTTTGAGAATTTCGAGACATTCATCGTTACTATATGGTTACATTATTTTTAACATAATCGCTTAGCTCTTGTTCACTCATTTTGGCATACTTGTAATAATCTTCTTGAGTTTCACGTGGTTTCGGTTTTACCAAGGATTTATTATCGTACCAATTTTGGAATTTGTCGGGATTTACCATATATGCTTTAATTGTGTATACTAGAATCGAATGGGGGAGATGTGGATGTAGTTCCTTATAATGTTTAAAATAGTCGCACATAAGTTCCTTTTGCCGGTAGGTAAAGCACTTTTCGGGAATGTCGGCAATGCAATTCATTTTTTAAATAGTATTATATTAATGAAAACAATTAAATTGAATGATACAAAACTTAAAATTCAACCGCCCAAAGCTAGTGCATTTCAATACGAAACGGGCGAAAACCTATTGAAACAACCATTCAACATTTTATTGGTAGGTCGTCGTGGTTCAGCCAAATCGACCTCGGCGTGTAACTATTTACGAATGCTTAAACAAGATGACAATTGCGACCGTATATTGTGCATAAGCTCAACATTCTCATCCAATAAATCACTAATGGAAGACCTAGATATAGAGGATGAAGATGTGTTCGACCCGGACGACCCAAAAACCATTGATAATGTATTAGAAATTATGGACAATGAAGCGGAAGGTTATGAAAACTATTTAAAAGAATTGGAAATTTACAAGCAAGTTATGAAAATGATACATAGCGATTCGGTAAGTATACTCGATATCCCACCAGAATACTTGTTAAAATTTGCTTCAAACAATTATCAACCACCGACATATAAGTATCATCATCAACCGAGAATCATAGCATTCGTTGATGATGCACAAAGCACTCGGTTGTTTGGTAACCGAAAATTTATAAATATGTGTGTACGGCATAGACATTGCGGAATGTTCTCAAAAAATATGGGAGGTGCTCTAGGCTTGAGTTTGTTGATTTGCGTCCAAAACTTTTCAAGCGCCCAATTTGGTTTACCTCGTGCCGTAAGAAACAATGCAACGGCATTATGTTTGTTCAAAATATATGACGAGAAAGAGATGGAAAATGTATATAAAAGTGTTTCGGGAGAGATACCTCTTGAAGAATTTATGGAAGTATATGATTATGCTACCAAAGAAAAATATTGTTTTTTGCTTATAGACTTGAACCCCAAAGATTCAAATAAGAAGTATCGGAAATGCTTTAATGAGCTAATAGTACCGAATGCCAATTTAAAAATGGAAAGTTAATAGTAAATATATATGAAAACTCCTTGTGAAAGATGTACGGCTATGACCAAATCCGGGCATCGATGTAAGAATATGACTTGCAAATGGAGTCCATTATGTTATGTACACAAGCAAGTTGTAGTCGGCGATAGCCAAATACCTAACTCGGGTCAAGGTGTATATGCCAAGAGCAATTTAAAGAAAGGCACGATGGTTGGAAGATACACTATTGGAACCGACAAAATGACGTTACAACAAATGAACGCCAAATTTCCGAGTGTGAAGGATAGGACTCATATTTGGAGCAACAATCCAAATGCATATTTTGATGCCGCAAAAACCAATTCGGTCGCGGGCAAATACAATAGTTGTACGCCTCTAGATGCTAGAAAAATGGGATGTAAGAATAATGCAAGAATCAACAATGTAGGGAACATAGTATTAAATCGAAATGTAAAACAAGACCGCGAGATATATGTTTCTTATGGAAGGGAATATTGGAGAAATAGAAAATAAATTTTTAAGAGAGGAAATTTAAGTCTCGAGGTAATTTCATTTTATAACAAAACCACGCCGTTTCAAAATTACATTTTCCCGGGAAAGTTCTTTCTTTATTTACAATTTTGTAAAATTGAATTCGTTTCCTAGGTATTATTAATTGGATGTCATTTGCAAATAATTCGCGCAAATAGTTTGTGTTGAGCATTGATATCGGACACAACAACATAAACGGTTTGCCAATTTTCTTTAAATGCGTCAATACTTCTTTTTTTTGGGAATATGGGATGTTTGACAATATGAAATCATAATCTAATGTTTCACTATCTATGAAAAAATCTAGCTAGTTGGTTTGTGTATAACCTTTTGGCAACCAATCTCTTGTAGGTATTCGCCCGCAATTCCATCACAATAAAACGGTTCATATAAGATTTTTTCTTTCGGAATAAATTGTTTGATATTTTCAAAAGCGGACTTAGGAGTAGCATAGTCGTCATATTTTGTAAAAGTCTTGGTGTGAAATGACGCCATATTTATCGAATTATTATATTAACAATTATTATATAAAAGAAATGTCTTTACGCATAAAAGGATTCCAAAACCAAATGAAAATTCGCTCCGGTCTCCAAGCTCCACAATATGTCGTCAATGAACCGATTGTAGGTGGTAATAAGTTAAATGAATTTTCAAAATTCCGAGGTAACAATGGACCTATGAATCCTATGTTAATGAACACTCACCGCCCGGCATCCTCGATGATAGAACCGTGCCGCTCCGTAAGTCGATATTTTGAAAGAAGTTCGCGAGGTTCATATCCGGACGGAGTAGGTTATAAGAGTTATCTTGTGACAAATAAAACGCCAATTAACGCGGAAACGGTTGTGTTCTATAGACCTCGTTATCATCCACAAATTAAACATTTAAAGTATCCCAATCAATCTAGTATAGGTGGTATATATATGCCACAAAACAAAAGTGAAAGCAAGTAAATTTAGTTTGGCTTATTTTCTTTTTGTTTATATTAAATGCCAAAGAAAGGTGAACCGTTGTCCGATGAACACAAACAAATTCTTGCCAAGGCTCGAGAGAAGGCGTTAGCGATTCGACGTGAAAAATCTAAACAAAAAGCCGACATCAAATTAGCAAATGAAATAGAAAAGAGGGAAATGCACGAAAAAGCTCAAAAAGTGATATCAAAGGCGGTGACCAAGGATGATTCCGAACCCGAATGTGATACTAACGATTCAATAGATGAGGAACAATTAAAAGACCATCAAACGGACGAGGTGACAATTCATAAAAAATCTATTAAAAAAATTAAGCCCAAGAAAAAAGTTGTTTATGTACAAGAGTCAAGTGGCGAATCGAGTGAGGAGGAAGAAATTGTTGTAAAGAACAAAAAAAAAAGTAAAAAAGTATCTAAAAGCGAAATCAACGAATCGCCATCCGTGGAGTTAAGTGAACGTGACAAATTATATATGTTAACAAAGAAGTCTTTGCTAGGTTTTAATTATCAATAACAAATTATAAAGACTTCAATCTATTGCTTAATATTTTCATCGTTCCTTTAATGCTCAAATTGTTGTCTTCGCAATTTCTTTGTAGGGCGTCCTTATTCTTCTCATATTCCACCATAAATATATATCGAATATCATTGCCTTTTTTGATATTAATTTTTATATTTTTCTTCTTAATATTCAAAGACATTACAATGTCATTACAACAATAAAAATCATATAAATGAGGACGATTTTTGGTGTATAAAACATCATACCATTTTTTATTGATAAATGTGTATTCTTGACAAGCACGTGCTTTCAATTCTTTCAAGACAATATTTGAAAAATAGGATTTCCAAATGATTACTTGAATGTCGTGGGGAGCGTCGTACAACAAATTCGAAGTAGAAGCCATATCAAAAGCGAGATTGTTAGTATTCGGTGTATATAGTGAATACTTGTTATGTTGTTAGTGCTTCAAGTATACTCTAGTATAGTTATGTCTTAAAGTTATATATATATATATATATAATGTAAAAAGTACGGGGTATGGGGTAATGGGTTGTTTTAAAAACTATTTCAAAGGAAGAAAAGTATTTTTGTAAAAAAACTTATAGCATTTTGAATTTTTTTTTAGAAATGCCCATTACCGGCAACCCAATACCTTTTATGGCATTAAATCGAGTATAAGATTATAGGGAATGCGATACGCACTTTCTACACATTTAACGCCGTAACCAATATTTGCATTTGAGCTACGCGTCCGTTGTGCGGTTTCAATGTGCTTCCCATAATTCATTTTAGTATCACAATAAGATGTTTTTTTGGAACACATTTTCAACTCAAGGTTTTGTTTATTTGTCCAAATATTTGTGGTTTTACGATAACCAAACCCGTATTTGCAATATGAACACGTATGCTTGTATTGTGTTAATGATTGCATAAAATCTCTATGTTGCAACAAGCCACCGTCCGATGGGTTTTCAATATACCAATAGTTGGGTTGGAGATATTCTATAATGGTCAATGTTCGTTTTACCATCGCATCAGCCAAATTTAGATTTCGGACACCTTTTCTATGTGCTTTTGAATAACTTGTGCACGGTGGGCTTGCCCATATTATATCAAAATGTTTTGGTTTGTAGATTGTGTAATCCCAATCTAGGATGTTAGTTGTAATCGTAGCGTTAAATTTTTTAAGAATGTCAAGAGACACAACTTCACAATCGGAATATTTTGTACATAACGCATTTGATACCGAGCACGTGCCACAAAATAACTCTAAAAGTCTCATACATTATAAGAAAACACATTTTCTTACGTTTTTTTAACTTAAAGAAAATAGTCGTAGATAGTATAAGATGAGCACACCGGAAAAAAGAATGTCGGAAAAAGAATACCGTTTGAAAAACGACTATCCGGAACCATATTTAACAAGAGAAATCCGAGAAAAATTATATGCAATCGACGAAAAAAAACGAGCTCAAATGCGACAATATTATAATAAAACCAAGACTCAACAAAATATGGAAAAAATCATATTAAGAGCTAAAAATAATCCTAATTATTGCCCACAAGAAGATACTTTAGAAAAGTATGATTGGTCACGAGAACAAAAAGCCTTTTTATCGAGGTGTGCGGAGGAACGAAAACTGAAATTTGCCGTACCAAGACCACGACCAATACGAGCTCAAACGACAACTCAAACATCTAATACGACAACTACACAAACCGCCTCCACTACTACACCTTCCAACACACTACCACCGTCGGGTCAAAAAGATGTACTATCAAGAGATGAAATTTTTGAAATTTTAGATTCGGATGAGGGCATTGCCGAAGCTACCAAAAAGCAATGGAAAAATGTTGTCAACAATTTTGTCAAGGTGTTTAGTTTACAAGCAACCAAATGGACGGAGTTGTATACAAAATATACTAATGAAGAAATACTTGAAATGTTAAATACGGCATATAAAAATGAAACGACAAGAATTAAACAAGTTCAATTAACTCCCAAGTTGTATAATACCAAGAACGAGGATTTAATGAAAATTATTGGAATCGAACGTTACAAATTTTTTGATTTACAAGCTAAAATATTACAACGAAGCATACAAGGAAGCAAGATTAATAAAAAAATAAGTGATACCACCGATTATGTCGACGACTTTATTAATGTTTTCAAAAAAGAATTAGAATTAAGAAAGTCAAAACCGAGTTCAATGGACCATTTAATAGCTATGCTTTATAGCATCGGGATGTATTCAAAACAAGATTTGAGTAAAGAGTCCTTAAGCTTTACTCCACGAATAGATTATGACAATGTAAAACTGGTCAAAAGTGATAATCAAATGACCGATGAAAATGCAAACTACTACAATTTTAACAATGGACATATGCGAATTCACGATTTAAAAACGGGTAATAGTTTCAAAATTGATTACGTTATAAATCCATTAGTGCAAAAGTATATCAATGATTCGATAAAGGATAAAAACAATCCACGAGAACATCTTCTAGAGACAAACGCAAAACCACCAAGACCATTTACATCATCGGCTTTGGGCAAAAAAATGACCTCAATTCTTGGAATCGGAAATCAAATCTTCCGAAAAATGACCGAAAACATTTATTCAAAAATATTCAAGGTAGATATCGTAAAATTATCGGAAGTCGCAGCCCACGAACCAAACACGGCTTATACTCAATATTTGAATAGTTTAGAATATACCGAAGATGAAAGAAAGGCGGCGCTTAACAAAATTCAAGCTCAATTAGACAAAAATGCGGCATAAAACCTGATTAGAAAAATTATTTAAAAATATAGAAAAATCAGAAAAAAAAAATAATAAATATGAAAAAATAATAAATGTCATTGGATAAGCACATCAAAAGTTATGACCCAAACAATAAAACCAACCGCAACCGTAATTTCCAGTTGTGACATTTGCACACATCTTTTCGGGGCTTTCAATAGCTCAAAATGTCCGTATTGAAATGTAGATAAACACAAAATTTTTTGGGAGTGATTTGGATAAGTATATCAAAAGTTATGACCCAAACAATAAAACCAACCGCAACCGTAATTTCCAGTTGTGACATTTGCACTCATCTTTCCGGGGCTTTCAATAGCTCAAAATGTCCGTATTGAAATGTAGATAAACACAAAACTTTTTGGGAGTGATTTGGATAAGTATATCAAAAGTTATGACCCGATGAATATAACCTATTATTTTCGGTTATTTTAAAGACAAAAGAAATGATATTCAGTTTGGAAGTTATATTGCTCCAAATGTTGCATACGATATGTCAAAATGTTCGTCTATTAAAAAGCTCTTACCCCTTTTTTTTCCAGCCAAAACGGTCAAGTATTTCAAAAGTTATGAACCGATGAATATACCCTATTATTTTCGGTTATTTTAAAGACAAAAGAAATGATATTCAGTTTGGATGTTATATTGCTCCAAATATTGCATACGATATGTCAAAATGTTCGTCTATCAAAGGACAATATGTACCCGAAGTTTCATCCGGAAAGGATAAGTGTTTCAAAAGTTACTCACATATCAATAAACCCTATTATTTTCGGTTATTTGAGAGACAAATAAGTTATAACAAATAGTTATCATATGAGTGCATAAGTTATCAAACGTTTGCGTGTAAAGTTTAAATAAGTTTATGAACATATACGCAAGTAAAAACAACCTAGCATGGCAAGCAAACAAGTCACTAGAGGTTACGCATGACATGCAAGTTGAAAGGTTGCCAAAGATCGAAGGGCTTGTATAATAAAAGAAAGTCACAACAAAATATGTTAGTAACTACACACGCACAATAACGCTGTCTGCCTCTACACTTACGATCTGACGATCCTCTAACTCACGGAAGAAAAGGATAGCGCGGGCATCTTTTTCGGTAAAAGACATGGGATCGATAAGAAAGTCACGGGTTGCTTTCTCAGACGCTGCTTCGATCTTCGCCTTCTCAGCTTTTGCAATAGCCACAACTTTCTTTTTCTTGCTAGGAGAGGAAAGAGGGGAAGCTTGAGCCGAAGCATGCGCCATGCCGCCAGTGGCACCCTGAACTTGTAAACCAAGATCTTTGACAGTTGCTTTCAAACTCTCGATCTCGTTATTGTAATATGCATGTTGCTCCCTAAACCTCTTCCAAAGCCACCATTCAGTCACCCAAGGTCCATCATCCCGAAAAGAAGCAATAGTCGTCTGAGCCACATGACCATGCTCTTCAGCCCGAAAGTGTGCCTCCTCTCGCTGCTTCTCTTCAACGTGAGCGACCCACTCGAGCCACTCACGGTCAACTGGGTCGCGTTCACGTTTCGGAGCTTTTTTGGGAGCCATAATTCTGCGCACAACACAAAGGCAAACGTAGCATGTTAGTCAAAACGAAACTTGAAAGGAAGATCGGACATGTAAAACAAGCAAGTGGTGAAGGGATCAAAGGAGGGAAAGTGAAAAAGAGCGCGCACCTTAAGCTTTAGACCCGAAAAAAGAGCCGAGAGTGCTTCTCGCAGGTGAGGGGGCGCGCTCCGATCCTAAAAGATCCCCGACTCCCATGGACTCAGCGGCTTTTTTTTCACTTTCCTTGGAAGCCTTCTTGCGAGCGAGGTGCGCCTCCAATTCTTCGTCGGTGTATTCGTCTAACGACTTATGCTTAGAGCGCTCTTCCAACTCTACTTGGGCTTTGCCCATTTCCCTCAAAGCACGAGCGTCATGCTTGAACTTGACATATTCTAAACCCTTTTCCTTGCCCATGTTGATCAAAGTTTGTGCGAGTTGTTGGGGAGAAGGTTCGTATGAAATTTCCTTGACAAGTCCTAAGTAAGTGTCTTTGACTATGATCTCAACTGTTCCTGCGGGATAGGACTTTATCCATGGCTCAACTTGTGCAAGTGCACCGGATCCTTCAAACTTAGGGGGAGGGTGCAACGTTTGTTCAACCAGATCGTAGGCTGACTTCGTGTGTATCACTGCCTGAGCGGCAACTAAGGTTCGCTCATATTCAGCTGCGGGTTTTATGTCACTCTCAGCGCGCTGCATGTTGAATAATTGTCACTGTAAAAATAGCTGTCACTGAGCCGCCAAGGGGGTTGGGTGCTTCAAGAAACGTACCTTTTGTTAAAGATTAACTTGAAAATAAAATTTTCAGGTCAACGAAATTCACTGAGACCGTTAGAAATTAATCTGCATCGTCGGATGCATTGAATTTTACATTCGTACTTTAAGATTTAAGAAAATATGTCATCAAATCGAAATTGAAATTCGTCGGAATGCGCGGACGACACATCGACGACGGGGTGTGCGCTGTCTGAACGATGGCATCGCGTTCGTTGCCTTCGACAACCTGTCATTCTTACAGTCGACGGTCAGATTTTACGCTTTTTTAGTTAAGGTGGAATGAATCATAGTCATCTCAAATAAATCAGAGTCATCTCAAAAAAATCAGAGTCAGCAGCATATTCGTTGCTTAATAGTCACAATTATATAAAACAAATTCAGAGTCAGCATCGAATTTTCAGAGTCATCAGACCTCGATGCAGAGTCGGCATCGAATTTTCAGAGTCATCGGACCGCAATGCAGAGTCATCAGACCGCAATGCAGAGTCATCAGACCGCAATGCAGAGTCGTCAAACCGCAATGCAGAGTCACCAGACCGCAATGCAGAGTCGTCAGACCGCAATGCAGAGTCATCAGACCGCAATGTAGAGTCATACGAATAAAATATAAGTTAAAAAAAGGATATGAGAGAATGTGAGAGAATGTGAGAGAATAACATAAATTAACATTTATTTATTTAAATAAAAGGTAATGAGTAGTAGGGTAATGGGTTGTTTTAAAAAGTATTTCAAAGGAAGAAAAGTATTTTTGTAGAATAAATTTTATGAAATAGAAAATGTTTTTAAAAATGCCCATTACTGGCTACCCGGTACCCTATTCGTTTATTAAATACGCATTTTTACCGAGATGTGACCGAGACGATGCTATTTCCGCGATTTAACCTGCTGAAATTTTTGGGGGTCAACGTAGGGCACCCCCCATCGTCGATTAAATCGGCAAATTTTGATATGAGGGAATATGAGGGAATATGAGAGATTAACATAAAATTACTTATCTTTATATATATATTTATTTATATAAAAAGTAAGGGGTAGTAGGGTAATGGGTTGTTTAGAAAAGTATTTCAAAGGAAGAAAAGTATTTTTGTAGAATAAATTTTATGATTTAGAAAATGTTTTTTCAAATGCCCATTACCCTACTACCCGGTACCCTATTTTATTAAATACGCATTTGAACTAAATTACGATTTCTGACGTAATTCTCACGTAATTTCTCGAACCCAAACCCTAAACCCAGAACCTAAACCCTAAACCTACTGAAATTTGGGGGGGTCGACGAGGGGGACCCCCACCGGCGATGAAATCGGCAAAATTTAATTTTTGTGACCCCTAGACACCCCCACAGACCCCCCGATGACAGGGCTGTCATAATTTCAAATCGGATAGCCAAAGTTAGTCAATGATAGCCAATGATAGCCAAACTATAGAGTACTGTTCAACTGTGACACGACCTCGAGTAAAACTATTTTTACTAGGCTTGCGTTCAACGCAATGCGTTGGTCGATCTCAATTTTGCGATCTCCGCTAGCGGCTAGGCCTGTCACAGGCCATCTGAAATCTGATCGTTCGATCAGTCCCGTCCTTAAATCTGGTTTGGGTAAAATGAAATTTCGTCGCGTCGCGTAACTTTTGATCGCAGCGATTTGATTGGTTGGAAAACTGTAAAACGCTACATACGCACAGGTTACGCAAGAGCGTAGCGTCGCGGAGATGTTTGGACAAACATCTTTTGCGTAACACGCTACGCAGAGATGTTTTGTCCAACATCTACGCGACGCGACACGTTTTTTGGTTCCACGTAGGCAAAATTTGAAAACTGTTCGTCAGATCAAATCGGAGATAAAATAAATGGACGCTCCTTGGATATGCGACGCATGTGTACGCTCCACGTAGGCAGGTGCGACACCTTCGCGACAGATCTTTGGATACAATTCGTCGTATAAAATACGAATCTCCCCCCCTTTCGCCGCCCCCCTTCCCTTTTTTCCCCCACCGTCATGGGGAGACAGACTTTCGCCCCCCCATAAAATGGGGGTGACTGTCTCTTCCTGTGTCACCCCTCGCCGTGTAGTGCCACTTGCATCTTGCCTGCCGTCAGTTCTGTCCGATAATAAAACACCTAAGTTATTCGTATTATCTCATCTTAGTCTCCGTATGTCTCCGCTGCGAGTGCCCGACAGTTCTTGGAGTACAACCTGTGTATATATATATATGATATATATATTTCAGGTTCTCCATAAGGTTATGGTGCCCTTACACGCTTATTTTTACGTACCTCGTTGACTCGTTGACAAGATCGCTTCACGCCCTGTGATTCTACCCGATATCTTTTTAGTACGACCGACATCAGCCGTGACGCGCTTTCCCACATCTTCCGACATCTAATTCCGACATCTGATTCCGACGTGATTTTCCGACGGTTGCTTCCGACATCTACGCCTTCGCTTTTAGCACAGTCATCAACTTTCAGCAACGCAGGCGTTCCGACATCAACCGTATTGCACTACGCACAACAGCGGCAGCACCGACGTCACGGCATCTTTTATTTCCGACATCTTCAGCCGTTTTCCTATTGCACACCTTCTGGCTTCGTGCTCTGGAAACGACCTTTTTTTTTATCCGACCTCTTATACCGACATCTACGCCTTCAACACTCTGGCCAGCAGCGCCTCTGCTGCCGGAAAATTGGCTTACCGCACGACGTGCTGAAATCTGTATAGGCAGCCCTGACTGGGAGTCCCGGTGCAGGCCCCTATGACAGATTCCTAGGACCAACACTGGACTACTGACTGATCTGTAGGTTCGTACTGTGACACACGCTGTGTCACAGGTAGGCTAGACACCGAGACCGTCCGAGACCGTTCCGGGTATATCTAGCTTAGGGTTTATTTATCTTACACAATTTATCCACACGAGTACGGGACTTTCTGATATCTAGTGTACTTGGATATTCCGGTAGGTCGTGGCCCCATCCACGTTTTCATTCCACTTGCTATCTTGGCCAGGATTGGCTAAGCAGCCGCTTGAAGAGGTGGTGCGCACTTGCGCGTTTGGGTGCGACTAGGATTTGGGACATGGCTTTGCGGTAGACGTCTTTTTTGCGGTTGCGAGTCATGGGCATCGCGCGTTGCTATTGCTCGGTTTTGGCAATGTTCACTTACGTTACTTTACCTGCCCTGATCCCGCTGGTTTACGTATTTTGGGCTGGTGCTCCGGACACCTTCGACCACATCGACATTTGCAAGTGCCCCACGCTCTTTTCGCCGCTCCGCACGTTCTGCCGTTACGTCTTCGCTCCATTTCCGCCACAACACCCAAACGTGCTACCGCGCATCATCTTTTCTCTGGCTTTCAAAAGTATGGCAACATCTACTCGAGCTCGCAAACGCCTATTGAAGGACTCCGATTTGGACGCCTCAATACGGCTTTTGGATGCGGTTCGGGACACTCCGACCGCTAGCACCCCACCTGTGCCCCTTGCTGCTTCCAGCAACTCGTCGCGACTGTCGCGTTGCGGAAGCACCTAGTCGACCAACATGCCACGGTTGACGCGGTGTACAAGGGGCGTTTACATCGGGCTTGGGCCAAGGGTGTCCGCGAGGATATCCTTGGTTCCAAGAAACATCATTATCGTGGCACTGACGACGCGGACCGCCTCTCCGAGCTGGTGGTGCAGCTTCGTACCGAGTTTCAGTCCGCTGGGCTGGATTTGACTCCCTTTGACCTCGACGACCCCACCTCTCTGGTTGTCGAGAAGGTTAATGGGCTTCTCTACGACGTGTTGGCCCTCGTCGTGGAGCGCAACTCAGTGGCGGACACCTGGCTTCGCGGTACGGACTCCTCGGCTGACCGAGATGGACGTCGTGCCCTTGTCGACATCATCAAGGGGAGCGTGCCGGCCGCGCTACGTGAGAGCCACCAGCAGGAGCACGCGGCTCTACGTTATCCCGCAGGCGTTGACCCGCAGCCCATCTTGGCTCGTGAGCAACGTCTGGTGCGGGATAACCGCGCTCCTGACTGGCAGCCCACCGACGAGACCCGCAAGTTGTCGCTCTACAACCGCCTCGACCCGATCTTCTACGCGGCGGTGAAGGTGCGGTACCCCCTTGCGGGTGACCTTGGCGGGGTCACTCTCCGCTCGCTTCAGGCCCTCGTCGTGGCCATCTTTCAGGCCTGGGCGCAGTCGGATGAAGGGGCGGCAGTGCGTGAGAAGCAGACACTGGGGGCGGGCGGTAAGCCCTCCGCGCTTATCACGTCCTCTGAGTACGCCGTTCTCCTCGACGAGATCGCCGCCTTGAAGGCGCTCGTGCAGGGTAATCGTGCGGGTGCGGTTCAGCGACAGCAGCAGCCACAGCCGCGCGGTAAGCAGCATCCGCGAGGCCATCGGGTGGGTGTGCACCCGGCGCCGTCTGTGGGGTTCGACAGGGACAACATGAAGGCCAAGCCCCTTTGCCACCGTTGCCGCAAGGCGGGCAAGGGGGGCGCCTATCACGCGTACCGCGACTGCCCTCTTGGTGGGCGCCAGCATTCGTCGGCCACGGCAGCGGCCTTCTGCATTCCTATTGAGGAGGAGGATGCGGAGGGTCTTCACCCCCTGGCACTTGTGCAGGTTTTCCAGGAGGCTGCGGATGATGGACCGGAGGCCTTCGCCCGTGCGGCTTCGGCTTATGGTCCCCCCGCTGTGCTTTCCGCGGGCGGGATTGGCGGCATCGACGTGTCGGCCTACGGATTCAGCGTACCGCCGCCGCCTTCTGGCGGGACCGACGACGAGGACATCTTGCGGCGGCTTGATGCCCTCACCTCTGAGGTTCAGGCCGCCCAAGAGCAGGTACATTACACTCACGCATCCTTTGTTCCCGGGAGTGCGGTTGAGGAGCATGCATCGGCTCTGGTGTGTGGCCCTGCCGCTGCGGCGGGGATCACACCGGAGGGGCAGGTTCCGGCAGGTGGTGCGGCGGCATCGGCATCCGCCGTGCCGGCCCCTGCTATGCCTGTTTCGCAGGTAGAAGGATGTACAGCCCGCGCCAGTTCAATCGGCGCGGGTGACCACCACGGAGGCGACGCACGGTGAGTTCGGAGGCTTCGTGCAGACGGTGAATCACGCCGCTGTCCACCCGTCTGACCTGACAGGCTACGACACCGACGACTACGAGGACTTTGCCGACGGCAGCTTCCGGCTGAAGCCGCGGGGCTCGCCTCCGTCGGCCAATCATGTTTCCGGGCCACCCGTGGGCGAGCAGAGGACCTACGGTTGTGGGAAGCCGCCCTGGGGCTTCCCTGCCACGGTTGGTCCGTGGGGCATTCCTTTCCTCCTTTCCCTCGTTCTTTGCATCTCGATCATGGGAGTGGCAGCCGTGCCCGACGCTCGGTCGGCTACGGAGATGCCTTCGCCTGGTGGTGATCTCGATTGGGAGGCTCCATCATTTTTCTCTACGAATGGTTTTCTTGATCCGGTGATGACGGCTCAGGGTCTCCTATTGCCTGACGATGTGCCACAGCTTCAGCCGCCCGAGCCTCCTGACACTTTGAGCTTTTTAGCATTTCAGGATTTAGCTCAAGCGGATTTGGGTATTGACATGGCATTCTACTACGGCATGGCCTTACATGAGAGCGGTCCTCTTGATGCGGAGCACTATTATGGAGCTGGTTACTTTACTTCCTACTATGGGATGGACTTCCGTGAGGCCACCGCTGGCTACTTTGGTACTGTCGATTGACTTCTTGCTCACTCTGGAGGCACACCAACATGGTGGTGTGCGGAACTCCTGTGACCTCAAAGACTTCTTCAATCTGGTTTATGGTTTTGCTTTGACACCTTTGAAATCTTCAATTTGACTTGCTGACACAGAGCCTTTCAGTAGTTTAGCAGGACCTTAATTGCCTGTGAGTTTCTGCTCTTGTGCTAGCTAGAGGGTTCTAATTTGTGTATCAGAATTGCACAGTTAGATTAGCAGTTAGGACCTTGTCACCCTGGCTCCTGCCCTAACACTTAACAGCCTTACATTTTCTGACTCTCCTAGCCAGTCACCACCCACAGTGCTGGGGTGGTGTGCTGAAATCTGTATAGGCAGCCCTGACCGGGAGTCCCGGTGCAGGCCCCTATGACAGATTCCTAGGACCAACACTGGACTACTGACTGATCTGTAGGTTCGTACTGTGACACACGCTGTGTCACAGGTAGGCTAGACACCGAGACCGTCCGAGACCGTTCCGGGTATATCTAGCTTAGGGTTTATTTATCTTATACAGTTTATCCACACGAGTACGGGACTTTCTGATATCTAGTGTACTTGGATATTCCGGTACGACGTTTTTGACCTCACCGCCGTGTTCCTCATCGAAATCTACCCCAATTTGTCTTTTTCATCGTTCGATTTGGTTATTTTTGGCGAAAGTTACGTTTTCGTTTGGGAACCCTAAGTATTGGGCTCCAGATTTTCCAACTTACAGCGGCCATGGCTTCGTATCGTCAGCGTTCGCGCATTTCTGCAGTTGCCTCCGCGCTGCAGGTGATTCGACGACGAGAACTTACCCCTGGCTACGATCTGGTGGTGTCTGGTGGTGCTTATGCACCAGACACCAAAATCGAGTCCATCAACCCCTGTTGGATATACCCCTAGGACTCGGGATATATTCACTCAGTGATAGGTTTTCTCAGAATGTATTAAAGCTGATAAGGTAACCCGATATAACGGGCATAAACAGTTAGGGTTCGGGTTCGGGTGACAGTCATACACACTACTATAGGAAGAGTCACAAAGCAAGCGGTGTGACTGTTCCAGCACACCACCTAGTGTGGTGACTGGCTAGCCGAAGGTGAAACCTGTGAACAAACACCATCTAGAGCGGTGGAAATTGAGGTCTAAGGGAAGGCCTGTCCTTTATGGCAGGGTTGTTCCCAGTCAAGAGTTGCAAATCTGAAATCCGGCCCGTGATCGGACCCTTCTGCACATACAGCTACTGTCAATTTCACTGTGCATGAGCGGCATGATTAACTTGCTAGCCACTAGTTGGCGGTGGCACTGCTGTGCCAGCCCGCAGTACGATCACGGTGCCTTGAATTGAAGTTGTCGATGCCGTGTTTGAATCATTCGCAGAGCTCCAGAAGAAATCTGAAAAGTCTCGATCGTCGTGCGAGGGATTCTCCCCCTCCTCCTCGTCTGTAGTCGGGCCCGGTGAATAGTCCGGCGACGGTGGGGCACCCCAATACAACGGTGGAGGGGGCGGGTATACCGGGATGTAAGGCCCGATCGCTGAATTGAGTAGGCCTTGCCGAGCACGGTGCCGGC
Source organism: Cymbomonas tetramitiformis (assembly GCA_001247695.2). Lineage (NCBI taxonomy): Eukaryota > Viridiplantae > Chlorophyta > Pyramimonadophyceae > Pyramimonadales > Pyramimonadaceae > Cymbomonas > Cymbomonas tetramitiformis. The sequence goes on from LGRX02001923.1 coordinate 20,413, forward strand.
CGTGCCAGCGCGGCGGAATAGCAGCCGGTGTCGCAGAAGCTAACGCAGGCTCGCTGGTGGACGCCTCAGCAGCAGCACCGACCTCCAGGCCGGTGTGGTCCGGTGCACACGCCCCGCCAGGAGCGGCAGTTGTGAGTGGCGTCGCGGTGGCGCACACACAGAAGATTGCACAAAGCATTACCGTAATTGCCGAAGACGCGAAGAGCGGGCAAACCCCCAAGGCGGTGCACCGCATCCCTGACGAGATGCTGGAGGGCGCGGGACCGCATCCTCACCGTCAATAGGGTCACACCCAGCCGCAAAGCCGTCCACGTCGCCGTCGCAAGAGTCGGTCTCCGACTCGGCGTGCATGTACCGCATCGCCAAGTCCTTGCCCTCAGCCGTGATCGAGAGTCCCCCCATCCTCGCGATCCGGTCCGCAAAGCAGAGGTCGGGTTCGTGCGCGTGCATGGGGTCCACCGGCATCATGTCACCGGGTAAACATGCTCGATTTGCTGGATGTGACACACCGACAGTCAAAATATGTCACTTTGTCACTTCCTATAGTAGGCTGGGTGACCGTCACCAGTAGACGGGAAACACCCGTTAGTATTTATGTGTACCTCTTTTATCAATCTGAGACTTTTACCGGTTCTGATATCGAAACCCTTAACTCAGGGTTTATTCTCCGTTATCCGATATATACACCCGACTATATATCTGACAGGTTTGACCCCACTTACGTTTTATTTAGCCACCGCGACACCGCGAGGATGATTGGCTAAAGCCGGACGCTTGGGATGGAGTGAGGCGCTCCGCGCGTGGGAGTGCCGGCAGTCGCGGGTATGGCCTAAGTTTTGTGGGTTGATTTACGGCTAGCTGAAGGCCTTTGAGGACATTTTTTCTACGGGATTTAACGTTGGATTGGTTTACGCATCCTGGTTGGTCACCACACCGTTTCGTATCGGCCGCCATCTACCACACGACTTCTCGGAATTTCTGCTCTCTCACGGCATCCGTATCGACGACCCACCACATTTCTTGGCCGCCCAAGACTACCGCATTTTTTTTTCCCACGTCTTCTTGCCTCACTCCACCCCTGTAGTCTTCTTCATCATGGTTGCTTCTACTAGATCAACGGCTAGCATGGCGCATCGCCGCCGCACATTAAGTACGATCTTTGACTCCGTTGCTGCCAGGCATGCCAACACGCCCGCGACCCCGACAGCGGCACAGCCGGCCGCTAATTCGGCGGGTGCTACATTTCTGGCATCGGTGCGCACCTTACAGCGGGAGCACTTCGACATGAAGGTGGCGAAGCACGTCCAGCGCAAGTTGTTCGACGGCAAAGAGGGGAGATTTTCCGGTGCGGAGCCCCACGCGGCGGCCATCTTCACGAGGATGGTCTCTGCCCTGCAGGCAGCATTCGTCACTGAGGACACCGGTTTCCTCCCGCTCTTCACGCTGGACGACGCTACTTTGGCCGTCCGCGTGGAGGCCAACAATTTATTGTTCTCCACGATCGAGCTGCTGATCGACCCCTCGTCGCCCGCAGCGGACTGGTTGGACTCGTCCAGCGCCAGCTTCCCAGCAGACGGTAAGCGTGTCCTACTCGAGTTCGCCCGTCGGATGATCCCGGTCGGGGACCCCTTCCAGGGGCAAGCGGACATGTTTGCCGTCCGCATCGTTGCGGGCGTGGACCCTCATGGACCCATTGAGGACTTCAACGCCGCGCTCAAAGCTGCTAGGACCAGGTCGACGCTCCAGGACGAGGACGTGAAGTCCCTTTTCATCAAAGCCCTCGACGCCACCTTCTACCAGCCGGTGGTGTCCCGTTTGCTCCTTCACGACCAACGAGCCGCCCACGACCTACTCACCATTCAGCAGTGGGTGCGGGAGTGCTACGGCGAGCACGTGCGGGCGGGCACCGCCACCGCATCCGCACACCGGTACTCCCACGGCACGCACTTCATGGAGAAGGGCGTCGATGAGTCGGGTGCGGCGAGTGAGATCGCGGACTTGCGGACCATGGTGCTCGACTTGAAGAGGCAGTTGGCCACCTTCCTCGTCACCGCCGAATCCGAATCGTCTCCGCGGGGGTTTACCCCTCGCGCGGACAAACCGGACCGCCGGGTCAAGACCCGTTTCGCAGCCTCGCCCCTCCCCAAAGGGGGGAATTGGTCTCAGTCCGTCTCACGGAAGGTGGCCTTCCACCGCGACAGCGGTGCGGCGATCCCGTACTGCCAAAATCAGGTGTGTGCTAAGGGGAAGGCGAGGCATTGGCACAGGGACTGCCCAAACGGGGGCAGGACCGGACTCTCGGCCTTCGCCTTCGCCGAGGAGGCCGAGAACTCCGTGTTGGCCGCGAGGTTCCAACACGCCATCGACAACGGCGACCCCGTGGAATTCGACGCCCTCTGCATGCTTGCGGGCGGGAAGCCGGAGGTCTTCACCGATCTCTCCGCGTGCTCGTTCTGCGAGGAGGACGGTGAGGTCCTCGTGTCCGCCGTCGCCGAGTTCTCTGCGATGGCGCACGCGGCTGGAGCTTCCACGTTCAACATCAACACCTTCACTGCCGACGTGCCGGTGGTGTCGCGGAGCCGTCCGCACACTCCCCGCCTGCGTCGGTTGAGTCCGAGGGGGATTGGACCGGTCCGCCAAACCCCTTCTGTGCCAGGGAACAATAGCCCGGCCAAGCCATTCGATTGGCATATTGTATTTATGCATACTGGGGCAGTGAGATGGCAATGGGCTCGGAAGGGGACTCCCGAGCCATTGACTTCGTACTATGGGGAGCGAAAGCCTGGACTTGATTATAGCTGGCAGCATATTATCGTACACCCTTCTGGTGCGCTACGCCGCTGGGAGCGTAATAGGGGCGGCGGCTGGTTTCTAGAAGACGCCACTCAGTTGAAGGCGCCGGTAGCGCCATTCTCATTACCGATTAGCCGCGTTGGGATCGCGTACTGGAATCCGACGATTGTGATTGACGATGACGAATATCATGGAATTCCCTACCAGGGGCGTAAGCCTACACACTCAGCGTCTACGAACAGTGAAGATTCGGGTACAGGCGCTGTGTCCTGGAGTAAGGAGAAGTTACCAGATTCTGATGACAATGATGACGCAGGTGTCACTAACAGTAAGGAGAAGCTACCAGATTCGGATGACAAAGATGACGCGGGTGTCATACATGACATGGACACTGCCAGTCCGAAATGGGAGCCAACTTCGCCTGAATATGATGACACCGAGGATGACGTCAGCGAGTTCGATGACTTGGTAGCTGACGATGCTGAAGAACAAGCTGAAGCTCGAAGGTTGAAGAGACTGGGACTGCAATTGATCATGGATGAGAAGGGTGAACTTCACTGGGTACCAAAGGGCACCTCCCCGACCTCACCTGTTCAGCCCGATGATCAGCCTATTACCGAGCAGAAGTCTGAGGCCATATCTGAGGATGCCCCAGCCTCTGTGGTGGAGACTGTTCATGCACCACCGAAGAAACCTTATGGGTCAGATACTGGATTGACTTCAATGGGTGAGAATAAGGCTGGGGTGTCTGAAGAGACGAAGAGGCAACCTAGGAAATATCCGAGATGTTGGACACATGAGTATATAACTCAATTGAAGTATTCCATAAGAAGTGACAGTGATGAAGAAGAAGGGCTTGACGTGGCTCCTCGTAGGAAGAAAGCAAAGATCAGCAAGGGACAATGAAATCAACTGTCTTGATTAGGATTGTCCAAATGCAGATTCTCTGATTAGGATTTGTATAGGTGGCAGATGATGATATGCCAGCCGACATGGGACAGATCGATTAGAGAATATGAACTGCGCGCCTTGAAAGTATAAGACTTGAATATTGCCCATTTGGAGGCTGTTCTAACTTGAAGTAACTATTTGGAGGAGCTGTTGCTCAACCTGTTAATTTACTGGTCAATCTTTCCTGCCATAAAGATATTGCAATTGCTTGAATTGTAGCCTTGTTCAACTGTTTATCTAGAACATTGCAATTTTGTACACTGCAAAATTGCCGACTACGGACCTGTGCCCCAAGATTGAAGCAAGATTTACCTCTGACTGACCCTTGAGCTCAGGCTCGGATACAGTCACGTGCTCAAGAAGTCTTCACTTGGAAGTGGTATTGCTCTGCGCCCTTTTTGCCCCCTGACTTTCACCCTGCATGCAAACAGGCGATTTTTCAAAACTGTTATGCTGCAAAGTGGTCAGAAAGTGGGAAAAGAAGCCGCCAGCAACTCAGATCTACCGGGATTAACAGCCAGATTGACCCGAACGGAGAGTGAAAAGTGGATCAGTGGCAGATTGAGAAAAAGAGGACCTCGGAGACCGTTTTAACGTAGGCACAAAAATTCTAGACGTTTCTTGATAGTTTTTTGTCGTTTGGAACCTGGCCCCGAGACCTGGGTCCTCATAGATCGCTACATTTTAAATTCGGATGGCCAACCGGCACGGCAGAGCAAAAATTAGACCAATTTGAGCCCAGCAGACTACATAGAAGGAAACGGGAGCCCAGAAGGATAGTTTTCCATTTTTTTTATATCCTTTGAAGGAAAAAAATAGTCTCCAATACTGGGTCCTGGCCAATTAGTCTGGATTGCTCCGGGATGGCCGCCAAGAAGAAATTAGCCAAACTGCCGATCGACACTCCATTTTTGAAATTTGGCCACCAAAACTTGCTGCTGAAATCTGTATAGGCAGCCCTGACCGGGAGTCCCGGTGCAAGACCCTATGACAGATCCCTAGGACCAACACTGGACTACTGACTGATCTGTAGGTTCGTACTGTGACACACGCTGTGTCACAGGTAGGCTAGACTCCGAGACCGTCCGAGACCGTTCCGGGTATATCTAGCTTAGGGTTTATTTATCTTATACAGTTTATCCACACGAGTACGGGACTTTCTGATATCTAGTGTACTTGGATATTCCGGTAGGTCGTGGCCCCATCCACGTTTTCATTCCACTTGCTATCTTGGCCATGATTGGCTAAGCAGCCGCTTGAAGAGGTGGTGCGCACTTGCGCGTTTGGGTGCGACTAGGATTTGGACATGATTTTACGGTAGACGTCTTTTGCGGCTGCGAGTCATGGGCACCGCGCGTTGCTATTGCTCGGTTGTGGCAATGTTCATTTACGTTGTTTTACCTGCCCTGATCCCGCTGGTTTACGTATTTTGGGCTGGTGCTCCGGACGCCTTCGACCACATCGACATTTGCAAGTGCCCCACGCTCTTTTCGCCGCTCCGCACGTTCTGCCGTTACGTCATCCCTCCATTTCCGCCACAACGCCCAAGCGTGCTACCGCGCATCATCTTTTCTCTGGCTTTCAGAAGAATGGCGACATCTACACGAGCTCGTAAACGCCTATTGAAGGACTCCGACTTGGACGCCTCTATACGGCTTTTGGATGCGGTTCGGGACACTCCGACCGCTAGCACTCCACCTGTGGTGCCCCCTGCTGTTTCCAGCAACTCCGACACCGCTGTCGCGTTGCGGAAACATCTTGTTGACCAGCACGCCGCTGTTGACGTGGTCTACAAGGGGAGGTTGCATCGGGCTTGGGCCAAGGGTATCCGCGAGGATATCCTTGGTTCCAAGAAACATCATTATCGTGGCACTGACGACACCGACCGTCTCTCCGAGTTGGTGGTGCAGCTTCGGACCGAGTTCGAGTCCGCTGGGCTGGACTTGACCCCCTTTGACCTCGACGACCCCGCCTCTCTGGTTATCGAGAAGGTGAATGGGCTCCTCTATGACGTCTTGGCCCTCGTCGTGGAGCGGAACTCTGTGGCCGACACCTGGCTTCGGGGTACGGACTCTTCGGCTGACCGAGATGGACGTCGTGCCCTCATCGACATCATCAAGGGGAGCGTGCCGACAGTCCTTCGCGAGAGCCACCAGCAGGAGCATGCGGCGCTTCGTTATCCCGCAGGCGTTGACCCGCAGCCGATCTTGGCTCGTGAGCAACGTCTGGTGCGGGATAACCGCGCTCCTGACTGGCAGCCCACCGACGAGACCCGTAAGCTGTCACTCTACAACCGCCTCGACCCGATCTTCTACGCGGCGGTGAAGGTGCGTTATCCGCTTGCGGGTGACCTCGGCGGAGTCACTCTCCGCTCGCTGCAGGCTCTCGTCGTGGCCATCTTCCAGGCATGGGCGCAGTCGGACGAGGGGGCGTCGGCGCGTGAGAAGCAGACACTGGGGACGGGCGGTAAGCCCTCTGCGCTTATCACGTCGTCTGAGTACGCCGTTCTGCTCGAGGAGATTGCGGCCTTGAAGGCCTTGGTGCGAGGTGGCCGTGCGGGCGGGGGACAGCAGCCGCAGCCGCAGCATCGGGGGAGGCAGCATCCGAGGGGGTTTCGCGTGGGTGCAGGCAACCCCCCCGCGGTCGGCTTCGACCGCGACAGCATGAAGGCCAAGCCACTGTGCCACCGCTGCCGCAAGGCCGGTAAGGGAGAGGTGTATCACCCGTATCGCGACTGCCCACTTGGCGGTCGCCAACACTCGCCAGCCACGGCCGCGGCTTTCTGCATTCCCATTGAGCAGGAGGACGCGGAGGGCCTGCACGCATTGGCGCTCGTGCAGGTCTTCCAGGACGCGGCGGACAGTGGACCGGAGGCCTTCTCGCATGCGGCGTTGGCGTATGGTCCGCCCGCGGTGCTCTCCGCGGACGGCGTCGGTGGGATCGACGTGGCGGCCTACGGATTCAGCGTACCGCCTCCGCCTTCTGGCGGGACCGACGACGAGGACATCTTGCGGCGGCTTGATGCCCTCACCTCTGAGGTTCAGGCCGCCCAAGAGCAGGTACATTACACCCACGCATCCTTTGTTCCTGGGAGTGCGGTTGTGGAGCATGCATCGGCTTTGGTGTGTGGCCCTGCCGCTGCGGCGGGGATCACACCGGAGGGGCAGGTTCCGGCAGGTGGTGCGGCGGCATCGGCGTCCGCCGTGCCGGCCCCTGCTATGCCTGTTTCGCAGGCGAAGGATGTACGGCCCGCGCCAGTTCAATCGGCGCGGGTGACCACCACAGAGGCGACATGCGGTGAGTTCGGAGGCTTCGTGCAGACAGTGAATCACGCCGCCGTCCACCCCTCTGACCTGACAGGCTATGACACGGACGACTACGAGGATTACGCCGACGGTACTTTCGCGGTGAAGCCGCGGGCTCCGTCCGGTGCTGTCGGATGCGGTGTGCCGCCTTTCGGCTTTGGCACTCCGGCGATCGGCGCTCTCGCGGTGCTCTCTCTGTTGTGCATTTCTTTTGCAGGTGTGTCTGTTTCGGCGTCCACGGCTCCTGCTGTGTCGGCATGTGCACCGGCTACGGAGATGCCTTCGCCTGGTGGTGATCTCGATTGGGAAACTCCGTCATTTTTCTCTACGAATGATTTTCTTGATCCGGTGATGACGGCTCAGGGTCTCCTATTGCTTGACGATGTGCCACAGCTTCAGCCGCCCGAGCCTCCTGACACTTTGAGCTTTTTAGCATTTCAGGATTTGGCTCAAGCGGATTTGGGTATTGACATGGCATTCTACTACGGCATGGCCTTACATGAGAGCGGACCTCTGGATGTTCAGCACTACTACGGTGCTGGTTTCTTTACTTCCTATTATGGGATGGACTTCCGTGAGGCCACCGCTGACTACTTTGATACTGTCGATTGACTTCTTGCTCACTCTGGAGGCACACCGACATGGTGGTGTGCAGAACTCCTGTGACTTCAAAGACTTCTTCAATCTGGTTTATGGTTTTGCTTTGACACCTTTGAAATCTTCAATTTGACTTGCTGGCACAGAGCCTTTCAGTAGTTTAGCAGGACCTTAATTGCCTGTGAGTTTCTGCTCTTGTGCTAGCTAGAGGGTTCTAATTTGTGTATCAGAATTGCACAGTTAGATTAGCAGTTAGGCCTTGTCACCCTGGCTCCTGCCCTAACACTTACAGCTTTACATTTTCTGACTCTCCTAGCCAGTCACCACCCACAGTGCTGGGGTGGTGTGCTGAAATCTGTATAGGCAGCCCTGACTGGGAGTCCCGGTCAGGCCCCTATGACAGATCCCTAGGACCAACACTGGACTGCTGACTGATCTGTAGGTTCGTACTGTGACACACGCTGTGTCACAGGTAGGCTAGACTCCGAGACCGTCCGAGACCGTTCCGGGTATATCTAGCTTAGGGTTTATTTATCTTACACAGTTTATCCACACGAGTACGGGACTTTCTGATATCTAGTGTACTTGGATATTCCGGTACTTGCATTTCACTCTGGAAAGCATATTTCGTTATTCACCACGACTTCCACTGCTACAAGGAAATATTTTTCTGAGTGTTCTGGGGGGATTTGCCAAATTGGACAGATTTGACTTCCCCAACGGTCAGATTTGCACTTTGTCACTCTTAATTTCGACATGATGCAAAACGCTAACACGGGACGCTCACCTCCAACGTCGCCTACGTCGACTCCTCGGCGTACAAGGGGACGACAGGCCAGCCAGCGCAGCACGAGAGGTGCTGCCGCCACTGGGACCACTGGCAAGGGGGCGAAGGGCACCTACAAGGCGCCCTCTCCGGGTCAGCCGCCACCGGCTGCGACAGCAGCAGGTGCGCCAAGCTTCCAGATTCCCAAGAAGAAGTCGACCCTGTCAGCTGATGCTACTGAGTTTAACAGCGTGACTCCTCTGGCTCTGGACTCTGGAACCGCTTGTGTGACACCTTCCCTGGAGGAGGCTGTAACGGTACCTAAACCGCGCCCTAATCCGCCCCTGCGTCATGCAAGAGCGGCGTCACCAAGGGTGCTGACTGTTGACACCCCTGGTGCAGGGCGAAACATGAGGGCGACTCCCCAGCGGTATGTCAACTTGACCTCTCCTTCCCCTGGCATCCTGCGATTGCCAGGAAGCCGCGACCTGAGCCCTCCAGCTCCGCGCCAGCGAAGCCCGCTTCGGACTCGAGACCGGACCCCGCCACCGCCGCGCCGCAGGAGCCCACCACGGACGCGCGACATGAGTCCTCCAGCTCCAAGACCGCGAAGTCCTTTGAACCCCTACAGGACTCCACACACTTGGTCTGGAGCTACGGTGATGACCTCCCCGCACGGCCAGCTGCCCACGCCATTCAGCGAGAACGCGCTTCAGGCTGAGTCCGCGGGAGCAGCCTCTGTGGGACAACCTCTACCGGCTGACCGACCACCTCGCGACCCGATCGCCGTGCGCGAAATGACCGAGGTCAAAATTGCAGCATGTGAGCAGGACATGCAGAATGAGGCGAATGAGCAGAAACCAGGACTTCGTCAATTTCCTTCCCGCTCTGATGTGGCCAACTGGCGAAAGCGCCAGCAGCCGGGTGAGAATCTCGCCTGGACTCCGCGCCCTAACCAAGGGGGTGTGGGGGCAGCGGGGAGGTCAGAGGACACGCACCAAAGCATGGCTGGCGAACTCATGGCACACTCAATGCATCCAACTCCCTCCTCAACAAGCTACGGGGAGGTGGGGGCAGCGGGGAGGACAGGTGGCTCCGGCTTGACAGGTGGCCCACGCCACATAAGCATAGCATGTTCTGAGCATTCGCTGACCTCACCGATTACCGATACCGTTACAGAACCTAAGGTGATCGGTGACTCTATGGCAAGGTTATCGGTGACTTTCGAGTCCGAAATAGACAGCGAGGCAACTTCACTGACGCCCTCACTGACTCAGGCGACTACGGAGGCGGCTACGGTTACGGATATGCTCGAGTCCCTGTTGAACTGCGAGTCCAGACCTTTGACTACCTCGCTGACCTCAACAACTACGGATATGCCCGAGTCCCTGTTGAACCGCGAGTCCAGACCTTTGACTACCTCGCTGACCTCAACAACTACGGATATGCCCGAGTCCCTGTTGAACCGCGAGTCCAGACCTTTGACTACCTCGCTGACCTCAACAACTACGGAGCAGCCAGTCAGCTCAGTCAGTTACGCAGACCTCGCACTCAGGCGTAGCATTGGACTCGCAGCCTACCAGCCGCATCTTAACCGCAACCTACCAGTCATCGACCCCCCTTCTCAAGCAGATGTCCTCAGCAGAATTCCAGTCAGAAACTTACCTCTGAACTCAGACTCAGTGAACCAGCTTTCTCGCCGGGAGAGGCGCCATCAGAGATGGGAACAGAACCAGCAGCGCCTGGCAGAACAGCGCAGAGCACTCTTCTCTGACCCCGCCTCAGCCAGAACGCCCTCAGATGCCTCTGTCCCCGCACTGAACTCTCAGCATCAATCCCTAATGCAGAATCAGATGATGTTAGAGGTATCAGAGTACATGCAAAATCTGCATCAGCAAGTGCTCCAACACTATCCACATCTGACTTCAGTTCTACCAGCAGTGGGCGCTCCACCTATGACGCCCTACCAGCACACCTTAGGATGGGCGAGCGGTTTACCAGGTGCACCGATAACGGGGTCATTTTGTAGCTACCCCCTACCATTTTTGTAGCTACTGTGACATTTTTGTAGGTGTCCCAGAACCGACCGGGAATTTCCCCCGGAAATTCTGGGACAATCTTCGTTCCCTTATAGGGGAAAGGGGAAATTCCCAGGATTTTTCCAGGGCACACCCCAGTGTTAACAGTGTGCGTCAGGATGCATCACCACACGACACCGCCCCCAGATTGTTTGTAGCCATACTACCCAGTGCATCCTACGGTACGGGGCGAGTCCAGGTCAGAAAGGAAGCAGATAGAGTAGATAAAGATATCAAAATTTTGAGAGCACAGTTTTTATAATTTATATTTGTCGTCGACCATAACATTCAGTCTTACATCGACTGTATGGCGACCGTTCGACCGCCCGATCGAAATATCAACCGACTGGCTGACGGACTGTCCGTTCGATCTTTAGTCACAACTAGCAGACTCGATCGGATATATGTCACGCATCTCGTGCTTCAAGATCGTCTCACCAGTCACCTTTCCTACTTCAGATATTTCAGGAGTCACGCGGCCCCGACGAGCTCTGACGATCGCGCATCCACGATTGAGGAAATCTCATATTAGATCCCGATTTGCCACACCTTCACCATTCTTCAAGCTCTCTTCTTGCGCCGCCTGTTTCATGCCTGCTGTTTCAGCATTCTGCTTTCTTGTTTGACTAACAACTTTTACACGCCACTTCGTTATCCTAGCGGATATCCTGAATCGGTCGTGTTTTAACCTGTATGCGTGGAGCCTGGCGGGGGAGGGGGGCTTTCCTCGCTGCGTGCGATGTTTCACATTAGCCGTTGCTGGCCCGGTTCTTGTTTCCTACGTTGTAGGGATGCTCGGAGACCGTCGGGCTTCTTCGCAGCCTGACAGTATGGGTTCAATTCCCAACATCTCCTCCGGGCATCATTATTTTTCGCAGGTTGCCACTATGTTGTGCATTTTCTGAAGCCGCCAGCAACGTTGCTGGCGGCATCTTTCCAGCTCTACTAAACTCGCTGAAGATAGGGGTGCTTGGAGACCGGCGGGCTTATTTACAGCCCGACGGTTTGGGTTCGAGTCCCAACATCTTTACTGACTAGCGTATCGTTTTTTTGCAGGTTTCTTTTTTTACGCCGGGCTCCTTCTGATGTCGCCAGTAACGTTGCTGGTGGCATGCTGTAATTTCCAGTCTTGCAAAAATGATATTCGCTTGTTTATTTTAGAAATTCGCAGGTTTACTTCAGAATTACTCAACCTATTTCCCTGTTTACTGTTTCGCTGTTTTTTTAAACGTCTTCCGTGTAAACTCCCAATCGAGGGCGAAATGCCAACAGCAATAGGTTTGTCCGTATTGGGTTCGTTCCCCAACGTCCTGACTAAGTCGACGCTCGTGTGCTGCAGGAAACATGTTTGGAATTATTTTGGATCTGTGCTCTGTGCTCGTGTTTTCTTATCGCCCACGGGTCGTCGAACCCTTAGACTAGAAACTAGCAACCTAGTATGGATGGTATTAATTATGCTATTGTGTTTTAAGAGTCTAATTTGTGTTTGCTAATCTTTTCGACCGATCTGAAATGCCTGCACGTTTGCCTCGTGCTAGTTAGTATGCATGATAGTTTGATAGCATTAATTTCTTGGCATCCTCCATACAACTGTCTAATATATTCGTATTACATGCCATCTGCGCGGTAGGCGGTACTCTTAGTTCAATAAAAATGTACTATGATTTATGTGCGGTGTCATTCGTTTGTGGTTCCAACAGCTCGAAAATTCGTTTTCGTGAATTTTGTAGCCAGCTACAAAATGGGCCAACCCGGCAGCTTTTGTAGCTATAGCTACAAAACGGATCACCCCGGTAGCTTTTGTAGCTATAGCTACAAAACGGATCACCCCGGTAGCTTTTGTAGCTAAGCTACAAACCCGGGTAGCTACAAAAATGGTAGGGGGTAGCTACAAAAACGTCGTGTTACCAGGTGCACCGGCGCCAGCAGCTGGATCAGGTCCCTGGCTGGTACCAGCACCGGCTCAACCGGTTCCCGCACCGGCTCATCCGGCTCCAGCACCGGCCCAGCCGGCACCGGCTCATCCGGCGCCGGCACCATTTCAGCCAGATCCACCGGCTACCGGCTCATCGCCCTCTGACTCCGCTGAGCCTGATCAACCGTCACCAGGAAACTCGCCCCCGCCTTCAGACAATGGTGAACCACGACACCGGCGTCTAGACGTGTTGTTATGGACTTTAGAAGGAGCCTCCTTCTGGTTGAGAAATCACCTGTCCTCTTCCTCCGCAGTTACTGTCAGCCACGGCGCTGAGGCACAATACTCTTACCGACTGCCAACCATGCCTGGAAGCGCCAGTCACTTCATAACCGATACCAATCGGATTTGGATGACTATGCGGCACATCGGAGTGGACATCCAAGACCTGGCGCAGCATGGGTCAGTGCATACTCCTGTGCGCCTGACTGAGATTGAGGACAGTGACGCTTTCACTCTGGAAGTGGAGAAAACGCAAGTGGATGAAGCGCGGCGTTGCGCGGAAAGCCGTACTGGAACTCAGCAGAGACGCCTGCCCTTGTACTCATGGGTAACCATCGCGGAAAATGCCTTAGAGTCCGAGCTGACAGAATTTGACCCCCTGGGACTCCAAATTTGGGCAGCATTTTCATCTTCCGAGGCGTACTTGTTTAGAGGAATGGCGGCTGGCAACCAACCAACTCCCGCCACAGTCCCGGCTAGACTGGGCGTCAATCGGTTTCCCTCTGGTGTTCCCAGCGCAGCAGAGTACAGATCGCCTGGAAATTCCTTGCCAGCGGCCCCGGGACTCCTGCCAGTAGACCAGCGCCTTTCTCAATTCCCAGGGCACCACGATCTTATGGGAGCGGCTTCCCCAAGTGATGTCTACCGAGAATCCAAGACAGTGGCTGATGTGCTCAAGCTGATCAGAGACATTCCTATGTACCCCTCCTCCGCTGACCTAATCACCACTGACGCAGATATTGCCGCGCTTCCACCTTTTTCTGAAGCGCTGGTCAATTTTCTGTCAATGGGCGTAGTCACCTTCGCCCTGGGTCGCATGAGTGCTTATCGCCTAGACCTAACCATGATCACCATGCCGGAGATCTTGAAGGAAGTGGCTCAACGCAAACTACAGCCGCGATCCCTAACTTTTCTCAAGCAAGGTGGGATGATGAACTCGGAGGCCTGGAACCGGCGTTACGCCACTTTGGCGCCTTTCCTGGCCGACGTAGCCAGGAGCGTACTGGATGACATCGCGCTGGTAGGACTAGCGGGGACAGTGATGCGCATGGCGCAGCGACGAGAAGAGACTGCGCGTTTGTTCGCTACTCGTCTGGTATCCTGGCACGAGGTAGTCCAGTTATTGGCAGACGCCATGCCCAACTGCCACGCCATCAGCCAACAGCAGCTATTATATCAGTTCTGGTCTGGACTGCGACTGAAGCAAGCTGTCATGGATCGCCTTATTGAGGATCGGTTGGATCTGCAAAGTCCAGCGGATTGGGAAAGCAATCATCCCGGATCCACCGCGCTGCAGCATATCATCACTGTGGCCACCAAATTGGAGCGCAGTGAAGCTCTGACCGCAGCACGAACCTCTCCCGTCTCAGCACCTGCGAACCGAAGTCCTGCCTGGAGGAATGGTCGCTCGTCCTCCAGACTTAACGCCGTGCAGGACGCTGGGGAGGAAGATGCTACTGACCCCGACCCCGCCGACCTCAGGGTGCAGCACGCCGTGCCGCCCAGCCCGGCGGGATTGACCAGGCCGCCACGCCGATGTTACGTCTGCAACTCTGACTCCCATTTATGGGCTAACTGTCCCGACGAGGCCAAGAAACGAGCCTGGATTGCTGACGCCCCAGCTCGTTTGGCACGCCGCCGCGCTGCAAATGAATCTCATATCGCAGCGCTGGAAACAGAATGGGAGGATTTGGAAGAGGAAGCGGAAGCGCTGGAGTATTTTCAGAACGAGGAATCGGCCGCAGCGTCCTCCTCGGGTCAGCAATCTGCGGAAGAGGAGGACTGAGTGTCTTCCTGCCGGCGGGACGCCGGCGACAGGGCGGTATGGGTAACCGCCCCTGGGCAAGGAGTACAGCCTTCGCCCACAACCGGGGGAATATCCAGAAAGAGCCTCCGCCACCCCCCAACCCTCTGGCCGCTCGAGGGTACGGATTCACCTGGTCTGCCGATCAGAGGCGACAACGCCATCTCGACAGAACCAGAACCCTACGGGATGAACCCTCGTTGACCAGTACCGCTGTTTACACAGCGAACCTTTCCACTGAGCAGGGCCGGCGAGAACATCACTTAGTGTCCCGGCGCCATCAGCGGTCGCCACGAAGGTCACCCACTTCGTCGCCTGAGCGCTCCAAGCCTCCCGTTATGTTCAGTGTAGATCGCTCCCTTGGAACTGGTGATCGCCGTCGGGCTCCACAACGCGAGCGTGGCGAAACGCCCCGCGTTGACCCCACAGACCCTAACCCTAACCCTAACCCTAACCCTAACCCTAACCCTAACCCTGAGGCATCAGTACTGGCAGCACTGGATGAGGATGAGGGTCAGGAAGAGGAGACCCAGTGGACCTTCAACCCACTCAACACCCCCTGGCGGAACACTCCTCGACCGCGGGTACCGAGAAAAGCTCCGGTGGAGCGTATGCGAGCCTTGAGGCAGCGGATTCAGGATGTAACGCTACCCGCGGTTTCACACCCTCTGGACGACAGTGGGGAGGAAGGGGGTGGAACTTCAAAAACTGGCCCAGCTTCAGAACCCCCACCTTTTAAACTTCGACCTGAGGTGTTTCCTTCGACGTCTCGACCAGCAGCGTGTCCAGCCTTGGCAGAGAGGGCGTCCTTAAGCGCAGAGAGCACTACGAGTGCAGCGCGCAAGCGCACTGGAAAACCTCGCAGCAGAACTCCGAAGACGGTACGAGACCGACTGCAGCATGAGGCAGAGGTTACGAGGCTGGGAGATGAACCACCAGGACTTCGAGCAGAGTCACTGGCGGATCGCACGCGTGCTTGGAGAGAGATGACGCACCCGGAGCACATGGCCGCGGCAGCGCTGGTAAAGGAGAATGAGAAATGGAGAAATGCATGGGTACCAGAAGGGTGGCGCAGATATCGCCGCCGCTGGTACAGATGGCATGGGAAGGTCACCCCTGACCTAACGATAACCGAAGGAGCAGTTCAGCTATCTCTGGAGACCGAGTGCGGTACTATCCCAGGTTCTGGTGGAGATGTAGGAATTCCAGACGCATGGTGCAGTCTATACAGGGTGCACCAATGGAACCAGCGAGAAAGGGAAGCAGCGGAGGAGGCTGCTCACCTGGCTCTACCCTCAACAGCAAGTGGTGATTCACTCTCCCTGGACTCAGCGGAACCATCAGATGCGAATCCCGCGACAACTCTGGATTTGACCTTATCTCCATCCAGTTCTCAGCCCGCAACTTCTGGGGACATTTCTGACCTCGAGGACTCCCAGCGGTCGCTCAACTTCACGCAGCAGTTGATGGAGCGACAGCTGGCCGCCGCCAGATCGGAGAACAACCCAAGTGTGCTGACAACGGTGACAGAAGGAGTGGAGCCGACTCCCCTGAAAACCATCCAGGAGGAAACCCACCTGGAACTGCTACTGACCATTCAGAAACAGCAACGCCATCGTCTGCGGCCGATCCTGGAAGGTAATGAAGCAGTGGCAGCACCAGCGAACGTCACCAACGCCCAGGCGGCACCGCGGGAAGAAGAACCCCCCTCGTTCACTCAAAAGTCCGAACCAGAAGACAGCGCTGGGGAGGAAGAGGAGGAGAAGATGTCCATCCAACCTCTTCGCTCTTACCCTCTGGAAAGCCGCACGCAGAGCCGCGCCAGACGACGCGCTCAGGGACAAGAGCGACGCGCTAAGGAGCGGCAGCTACAAGCAGATCGCGACCTGGAAGGTGGATGGTACTTTGGTCCGGATCCTCGTTCGCAGCCTGCACCACCGCGCACAAGACCTATCCGGTCTAAGCAGCGCGTACCTTTGCATCACCCAGTGCGAGCAGCCATCTGTGCACATCTGCGACGCGATGGTCAAGTAATGTGGAACCAGGACAGTCAGCTGACTGCGATTCGGGACAAAGAGGGAACGCTGCTATTGGTGTTCTGGGCCTTGCTGAAGGGACAGCGAGTGCGCGTGCTGGTGGATTCGGGTGCCTCGGATGAATTCATCTCCAGTGAGTGCGTCAAGAGATTGAACCTCACAGTTCGCGCTAATGGGATGCCGCTGAACGTTACCCTCGCGGATGGGTCAGTGCAGACCTCTGCGCAAGTCGCTTACG